>JAACJT020001356.1:0-15346 GCA_009936485.2 Gymnarchus niloticus | reverse complement strand
CCCCCCCCCGACCTCCCCCCCCGCGGGCGCCCCGGGCCGCCGGGAGGGGGGGGCCTCCCCCCGCCACGGGGGAGGGGGGGGGGGGGGGGGGGGGGGGGTGCTTCACAGCAGAGAATAAAGTTTATGAGCTGTTCCTAATTGCACATGGCGCGTAACGATAAAACATACGGTGACTTGTAAAATGGCTGCTGTCATCTACCATCAGGTCCCGGGCCGCACCGTAAATCACAGAGCCATTCAGACAGACGGCTACATGGCACTGATTAAATGGTGCCGTCTTCACCCCACTGGCAGCCTCTGGCCCTGATCATAGATAGGGGAGCATCTTGCAGCAGAGACACGATGCACAGACGTATGAGAAGACGCCTCGACGAAGCCCAACTTACAGGTTTTTAAATGTGCCACCGTCTAGATTGCGAAATTTCCTCATATTCAGCACTTGTGAAACAAACTTTAGAAAGGTCTGTGTAATAATTCGCTAATTTCCCCTCCAGCTATGGGGGAAGGGGAAAAAAAAAAATCTGTGACCCAAAAAAGGGTTTTCACTAATGAACTGCTAACAATGTGACAATTACAAGAAACACAAAGAGGAGGAAGTCAGAAAACATTGGAAAACCAACCACCGATCATCAGTCGGGGCTGGGAACAAATGACTTAGGTGTGCAGTGTCTATAAAAGACAGAAAGGCCAGGATTTGGCCATCCTGCACTCTTAACAGCTGTATTGTTCAAGCATGGAGGAAAGCTCAGCAGAAGGATTAATTCCAGCAATAAGTGACCCAAAGAAACAACCTTAAAAAGGCTGTTTTAGAATTAAGGTCACCGATGCTGCTGTAGCCTCAGCTGGGCACCATAATGCAGGTGCGCACAGCTTGGCTGAAAAAGTAGGAGGGGAAAAAAAAAAAAACCCCATTCTAATCACCAGCATGCTTGCCACCATGGCACAGGGAGAATGGACCAGCAATGGTGCACGCTGGGCCATTAGAGGAGCTTGGCTCAACAGGAAAGATCGATAGGGGTGCATCAGTAAATAGGAGGAAGGGCTCGTTAAGGCTCGCCCTCTGATTTACAGAATAAAGCAGGGCCAGGATTCTGTAAACGGCAGTTGTTCCAGAGGTGCCAGAAAGTAAACGAACCGCCGCCTTTGGCGCACAGCATCAAGAAAACAGGGACCTCCGCCATAAAGCAGGAAGCCTGCACCCAAACCAACTCCCATCGATATTCCAAAAGCCAGCCTGTTCCATTCCTGCTTCAACACGAGCTGGGAAAAACAGGAATGGAAGGCAGCATTAGGACAGTGCTGAGAGAAGCCAAGGTCATCCCTGTCTCCCTGCAGTGCGTTATCACTGTACTCATTACCTAGGGTTATTTATGAACAGCCACCTCTCTGGCTTCAATAATTCATAGGCTGCAGTCTCTGGAGGCTCCACTCTGCACTCCTTCAAGTGAGGACCATTAATCACAAGGTGATCTCTCTCTCAAGACTGCAGAACCAGGTAAGGCCTTACACAGGGACCAGCAGAACCCTCTCTCACCCAAGCCTTGCCAGTCGTTTCTTTATTCGTGTGCACACGGAGTATGAAACAAACCCACAGGGGATTCCTCAAGGTGAGAGCGGGGCGCCGCGACACCAGCAGGAGAGCAACACACCGCATCTTACGGTTTCCAAGGTCAGGTGAGCAGCTGATTGTTGAGCACGATAAGTGCAGGGAGAGACAGCCCCCCCCCCACAATGCTCTCCATCACGAGGAGGGTTACCATGGCTGCCGGGGACACTGGGGCAGCGTACGGCGCTCCTCCTCTAGCCTCTCCTCTCCAGCTGTGTCACTGGCTGCGTTTCGAGTCGGGACCCAGGGCCCAAGGCTCGGTCTCCTCATGCGCTTCCCCGCCCCTCCCCACGGGCTGCCGAGCCTGCCTGTGAAGGAGGAAGGAAGAGGAAGAAGAAGCGTGAGCTACCGAGATGTTCCTCTATCGTCTTGGAGACCTGGTGCGACAGCTGAGAAGGTCACATGAAATCGTGGTGGATGCGAAGCCACCGCCCCCTCTGTCAGGCCAGATAAACAGTCAGGCCTGCTGCGGAGCCAGCCTCTTATCTATATTTTATGATAGGGTGGCGTCACTGGAGACACTATAGCTGAGTGCACACATCGGGCCGCTGGGGACGATTGTCAGGGCAACTGCCGCCTGTGAGCGGGAGACTTCATCACAAGGGGAACCCACCCACCCACACCCACAAATATTTCTACTGAAGATTAAGCAGACTCTAAACAGGTCCACACCAAGTTCTCATTGTTATTAATCCACCGTTTAGCCAAACGCTGCCCAAACTATCAATCAGCGGGATAAGCCTTCCAGCAGCTATGTAAAGCGGCAAACTGGCAGAGGGTCAGGGACACTGCGATGCATGGCCCCATGGAGACAGCCATCAGCACTACGACAGCCAGCCAACCTTAACTACTACTGAAGGCAACATAGGCAAACGTTCCGCATGGAGGGCCACATCGACTGAAAGGTGACATGGCTTAGTTCAGATATTTAAATCAGACCACAATCGTCTGCCCTGATGTCTCCTAATTTAGAACACACCAGGTAAAAATCCTCCAGTGGAGCTTAACCCTTGAGTCTCCAAGTCCCCCCCCCCACAAAAAAAAAAACCCCCACTGACAGAGGTCAGGTGAGCGGTAACTGGGAAAGACATTCAGCTACCAAAGTAGATCTCTCTTACTCTGAGAAGTCTGGCTGTAAGAAAATAAAATATCAATGCCTACAATGAACTGCCATGACATTTTTCTTCCTCTGGCCATGAAGACCAATGAATTGGCAGCAGAGCTTGACATCTTAAAAACCTACACAAACAATGAATACCACTTCCAACTTCCTAATCCAGGAATTACACTAGACAGACAACCCAAATTTCACTACCTTGACTTACGGCCTATCTGCCAACAGTAAATGAATGGTTTCCACAGTAGAGAGCCAATAAGCACAGCTATATAAATACTGAATACATTGCATGCTCAAGGATTATCGAGTGGCTGTGTGTTTTGCCATTAAACACCCCCAACCCGACTCATCCAACAACAGCTGCTTAACCAGGAGAGCTGGGAACCTACCCTAGGGAAAACCGGGCATGAGAAAGGGGAGAAACAGGACAGGAGGGCAGACCATCGCAGAGAGTAAACACACACACACACACACACACACACACACACACACACACACTCTCTCTCTCTCTCTCTCTAAAGGACTACTGGGGGAGAAAAGTTCACCCAGTCCAAGAGTACATTTTTGGGTGAAGAATCCAGAGTACCAGAAACCAAACTCGTAATGCTCAAAGCATGAGGTGATACGAGTGTGACCATGCTACACCTAATATCCATCTTATCCTGGTCAGGATCATGGGGGGCCTGGAGCATAAAATGCACAGGGTGCGCACGCACGCACGCACACACACACGCACACACACACACACACACCATAAAATAAATTACAATTATGACAGTAGTAACGTCAGAGTTGTACAGTACCAAGAAAGCTGCCACAGCAAAGACTGCCAATTGTTTTTAAACACCAAACAGAGCCTACATTTTCATCCTTTGATTCTTTATATGCGAGATAAAACAAGGGTGCTCAGCAAGTTTCCTCCAAATTCTAAACTCTGAATTGGAGTCTTATGGATGAGCTCAGAAACCTGCATCAAACACCTCAGGAGGCACAGTTCCACAGCTGGTGTACCGGTGTCATGTTCTAGGTTTGTTGGGGTTCGTTCTTGTTCCAGGCCCATCTCCTGGTCTCCTGCTGCTCGGTGCTTCAGTCTACTTTTTTGTGCACCTGGTCCTGGAGTCGTCCGTCCAGTCTGAAAATGACTGAACCCTACATCTGCAGTTATTTTTGGACAGGAGCAAGTGGGAGAAGTAAAGGAGGTTAGAACTGCCAGGCTCAGCTCACAGGTTCTGACTGAGGGAAGGAGAGCAGAAGAAAAAAAACTGAAAAAAAAAACAAAAAACTGAAGCACCACCACATAGAACGCCAGCTGAGCAGCCACTGCTACCCGAGAAAAGTCAGGGTACCCAGTTGGTGCGATGTGTTAGGCTGTATTTTTTATCCCAAGCCATCCCACAACAAATAATCCTGTGTTGCTCAGAGAATACCAGGTAGTGACTTCTTGATCATACTGTACAGATTTAGTCCATTTCTTCACTAAAGTAGGAATTCAAACCCAAGAATAATGTACAAGTCATTTTATAAAAATTAAATGGCAGATTTACAGGAATTTTGTACATACACAAGCAATCTCTAAAAAACATCTTAATGTAGTAGTATAACACAACATACTGTAATATTAGCATAGTAATAAAGCGAGATTACCCATGCTTTTTAGGCAAAAAATGACACTCATGAGAACTTCAGAGGAAAAAAGAAAAAACCTCTGCAAACTTTGTATTTCCCAAGAGTGCTGAGGAAATAAACTGTATCAGGAACACCTACATTCACAAAATGGTGAGGTGAAATCTAAGGGTAGCCTTTAACTCTATGCTTCACCGGGCAGAAGCATCTCAGTATTGCAATGTTTTCCTTTACTGACTCGACAGTAAACCGCCAAGCATTATTTGGTTTAACCACCCCCCATGTTTGTTTAGCATTCACAGATGAGCCTCATATCGTGCTTTCATCTCTGAAAGACCAGCTCAAACAAGCTTATGAATGACACAAGACACCAGAAGTGTGTCAAGGGAGTGAGCACCCACCAGCCTATTTCAACAAGGATGGATGTCTTTCACCCGCTTTTCATCAGTGCAGCTGGTTCATTTAGTTAACGTGAAAGTCATCCACACGCTGCCTGTGCCATCATGGTGTGAAAGATGTAGGCCCTGATCCCATGGCCTTCTGATATTCTTTGCTTTTTCCTCCAGTTACCATGTAAGGCTTCAGTTGCTCCCAGTGCAGTGCTACAAAACTGAAGGTCACTTCCACAAAGGACCATAATCACACCCAAAACTTACCCCAACCCCCCAGGCCATTTCGTGGCAATCACACCGTCAACATCTTCACCCAGCTTCTTGCACTTCTGGCAGTGGGATTTTTATCCCCGCCCCCATCTAATATCTAACCATGGCCAGATTCAACAGCTTCCTCACGAGTCTTTCATGAGGCATCTTTGTGTCCCAGGGTTGTTTTCATCACGGAAGGCACGCTGCTCTACTACAGACATCCGATCATGGCATTGCTCACACAAGACTGACTGTGACAGTTTCCAACCATGTTGGACACATCCTGCCCCTCCCAGAGAGGCTTCTAGGGGGAACAGCGTCATCCGGACAGTGAGGTCTCACCTCACCAAATGAGGCCTCTGGCAGCACTGCTCCACTTGTACTGTTACCTCACACCGCCAGAGTTAGGGGTTCAAATCCCACCTCTTCTCTCAGTGTTGAGTTTGTATGTTCTCTCCATGTCTCACAGGTTTCCTCCCACAGTCTGACATATATATGTGGGTAGGACTATTGCTGCACCAATATTACCTGTATGGAATGATTGAGCGTCTGTATGCTTGTGTTCAAACACCCAGAAATGGACTGGCATCCCATCGAGGGTGTGTACCCTCGCATGATGATGCATGGGAGACACTGCAGGGACCTATATTAACCAGAAGAGGATTTAAACAGTCAGGAGGATGCCATGATCACCTGTGTGCATGTGTACATCTTCACTTTGACTGAAATCGCAGAATGTGTTTTGCTCAGGAACCTCAATTCTCTGCATTACACAGACCACGCATCAGCACCCTGTAAAAATCAGCTGACTGACCGGGCACTTTAACTTGTCATGGTTTTAAAAAAAAAAAAAAAAAAAAAAAAGCTGCTGATTTTCTCTTTCCACTATTGTAGTCCAATTCATACGCACACTGACAAGATGGAGGTTCAAAAAGAGCCTCAACTCCAAAAATACTGTCGTGCTTCTCAAGGAAGCAAACAGTGTAGTAAAATTACTGAAAATATATTATGTCCTGTTGTCAACCAGGACACAGTCACCCTCCCCCAAAGGAGTTTGTTGCTATGGTTCCTCTCTGAACAGGGTACAGGTGTGATTGTGTGTTGAGGGGGGGGCTGAGGCTCCTGGGGACTTCTCAGGAGAAGTACCTAAACTGAGACTCCATGCTCTCTCTGACCACAACAAAATCAGGGATTTTTTTTTTTTTTTTTTTTTTTTTAAATCTAGAAATTTTACCCAAAAGTTTACTGGCATTAAAATTTTTGCCTAGCGACAACTCATTAAAATGTGAGACTTCAAGTAGTCTGGTACAGACCTAACATGGAAAAATTAAAACCCAATTAATTCCAATTAAATTCCACCAGCGCAGCTCCCACAAAGATAGGACACATTAAAATGTGGGAAAGGCCAGGTGTTTCCTGTTCGCATCCCTATTGGTGGTCAGAAACCCATTTTCACAGATCTAATTTCCCAACCACACCCATATTCACACTTCCGTGTTCGTCTGCGTTGTTTCATCATCCATCTGAAAGCGACACCCCCAGGCTCGAATGCGGGCGCCGGGCCCTCAGACACTAGCCTGAGGTGAATACGTTTTTTGGCTCAAGGAGTTACGCAGTGGTCCACATGCAGCTGATCGGACCAGCACACTTGGCCCTGAAATGTCATTTCAATTTTGCAATCGAAGAATTCTCCAAACAGTACAATCCTTTCATGTGAGGAATGTAATATCTGTTTAAAGCTAGAAGGTACTAGTATAACGACAGTTTAAAAAAAAAAAAAAAAAAAAGGCTCATTTTCCTGGGAAACAGCAGCTAAGCTGCCCTGGCGTTGTCACCCCGAACCAAACGAGCGTTTTCTCCAGGTGAGAGTGCGCTGACCAGCTCCTCGCTAGGCTGATTGTTCGCTGCTGCAAACTGAGACTAACCAGGTTTGAAGTAAACAAACCTCCTATCCTTCGTTCACATGCTGTAGGACGTGTCCTGCTGAGAGAGAAGAATAAAATGACCAGATTTACAGCATGCTGCATTAAAACCAACTTCCCAGTGAAACCTCGGTGCTGCAGGCACGCGGATCATCTTAATAGCCCTTCTGTCCCAGGATAGGCATTACGAACTCAAGGCGTGCCTGATAGTAGCTAGAACAGCAGATCAATGGTTAGCCTTATATGAGCATGCATCTACGTCTTTGAGGTGGTATTCCTGGCCAGAGGGGTTTACCAGTACATCATCCCAGGCACCAATCCCTGCACACATGCTCCTGTCATTGGCAGAGTGGCCTAGATAGTCTCCAGACATTTCCAAGGAATTTGAAAGCTCAGGCCGTCAGGCAGACCTTCGCGAGAGGATCTCCACTCAGAAAAAACTACTCCAAGGCTGTGCCTTTCATCCTGTTGTGCCTTTTTCCCCAACAGGGAGATGAACCGGAAAGGTGAACAGATGGAGGTGCTACCTCTGGCACACCCTTCAGCCCATATGCTGGGGAGGGAAAACACAGTAAAGCCCCCACGCACAGTCAGCTGACTGCTGCCATACACCAATCCTCTTGTAAGTGCACCTATTAATTATTCTGTTGTGAGGATTTACAGTTACATTACACATACAAGGCTGCATACTTGCAGAAAGGAATGACTCGCTTTCTTTTTGATAAAGCACTGAGATTAAAGGAAAAAAGGAGGGTGAGAGCTGATACAAATTATAGAATACATTTTTTAGAAGTCAAATTCTAGCCAAGTGATCAAAGAGGGAAGGCTATTTTAAGCTATAGTTAAAAGTGTACCCTTTAGTAAAGCACAAATATCTCCCCTTCCAACACATTTCATTTCACCAGGGTTTAAACAAACTACTCAAACAGCTGCAGGAGACCACTGTTCAGGCTCTTTTGGTTAAAGGGAGGAATGAGCGGGTTATAAAGATGGTGGAGATAAGGCACATTAAGGCCATCTAAAGGAGTGCACTGTGCTCAGGCGACCGTGGATGGTTAGCCGAACAAGGAGTGCAGTGTTTAGGACCCACACGGGAGTCAGAGCAGAGGGGCCTGGTATGGAAATAAGGGTGACATTCACTGACCCCCCTCGGCGTACATTCTCACCAAAAACAGCAGAACAGCGTGATGGTGCCAGTCCAACTGGAGACAAAACGTCACAAATGGCGCGCTCCCAAACCCACACGCTGCAACACTGTTGGAGAGCGGCTCATTCAGGCCCCAGGGTGACGACACGTCGGTATCTTGTTCTCGAAGATGTCGACACCACAGCTGCCGTCGCCACATCAAGACGACAGCAGGAGAAAAATCCATATCCAATACGTATGCCCCATCAAGCAAACAAGCACACTCCAAGCACAGAGTAGCGTCTTTCCCTGGAACGATCAGTGCAGTAGACCTAGGTGCTTCCCATAGCTTTGCCAACACCCGACAAGCAGAAGCAGATGAGGCACATGAACCTTAGAGCATGCCACCGACTCAATCTATAGAGGCGCACATTTAGCACAAGAGGAGGAGGTATAACTCCCCATTGGTCACGGAACATCTTTAAGGCAAACAATGAACTGGCCTTGCAGTGAAAGGCTAGAGGACAAAGGCACTCTGGCAGTCCAAGGGCTTCTGAACAGTGAGTTAAGACCAACTACTTTACTTGGCCACATCTAAGCTCAGTCAAAACTGCCTTTAAAATGTTTCCTTCAGCGTTTCAATGAAATGAATAGTCCCACAAGATTTCCCCCCCACAAGAACGTCATTTAGTTTCTACAGTAGTACAAGCGATCAGCCTGGCTATAGGGTGGGGGGGCAGGGGTTAGTATCACAGTGCTGTAGTTCAGGGCAGCTCAGACTGTCAGGCTATAATTGATTACACAGACTGACTTGCAACACAAGGATACATCCTCAAGCACCACAGAGAACCAAGGCCTGGAGGGGTGAGGAAGTCATGAAAAACCACCAAGTCACGAGGGTGACCCATGTCACACCAGGAGAGGGGTAACACATTCAGTACAGGTAGATGACTGCCAGAGCTGGACCATGACGGGCCTTAATGAGAAGGCAGGACATTAAACGCTAATCTCCCCCAGTCATGTGTTGTGGTCAGCCACCAGCATGGATGGTGGTGTTCTATACATACCCTCCATGAACACTAAACCCCCCCTCCACTGGCTAACAAAGAATTTTACGAGGAAGTGGGACTTACAACACAAAGCTCCTCAAGAGGACAGAATTTCACACCAGACCACTTAATGAGAGAAACACACACACACACACACACACACACACACACACACACACACACACACACACACACGACCCTAATTAAATGCCAAATGCACAGCCATTAATGCCTAGTGTGCAAATCCCACAGTTCCCACAAGGACATTCTCAGCCAGCCCCGACGAAACACAGGGAATTTAATTACGATAATGGATCTGGTGTGGCCTGCTGACTAAACCGTCCGGAACACATGAGGTTGACAGCAAGCGGATGCTGAAGGACAAATGATCGTCAGATTCGTACCATGTTACCATAGCACAGCCCGTGTGAGCCAGCGACCAATCAGACTCTACAGATTTGTGAACGCCAACCCATCCCACCTCTCCCAAAAAACAGCATCTATCAACAACTGCTCTCTGGCAGGGCATTATAAAATGTAATGTGTTATTCCTGAATCCATTCAGTTCTGACACATGCCTGCTAGGCTATTAGGCAACAAGGCCACACCTGGGTGAAAAGGGGAAACAGGGGAAAGCTTTTAGTAAAGATTAAGCCTCTCTGGAAACCATTAAGAGAATTAAAAAAGGATGAGGGAGGCTTTTTGTTTCAGATAGCATTTTACTTGGGTGTGCATGTCAACAAATCCATCTCGATGGGGGGAGGGGCGTTCCTTTTCCTAAAAGGAAGACTTCAACAACCTCCACCACTATTCACACCCCCGAGTAAACAGGGTGTTGATCCTTCCTCAAACTACCATCTGGTAAACCCAAACATTTACATCTTATTTATTAGACAGGTTTGTGCAAATAAGCGCATTAAGTAAAAAGAGCAGTTCGGGTCCATAGGGGGTATGAGCAACCCCGCTGGAGTATGCCACTTCCACATTGGGTCCACGTTGGATCTCTCAAAGACCGAGAGCAACCAGAGGCTGCTTAAGAGAGCCATGTGTTGGATAGTCACAGCAACCTCGAAACATCATCTTAAAGAAAAAGCTTAGGGCATTTAACTGTTAGTAGAGCAGAGACAAAGCTGTGTAAACAGTCTCTCTGCAGTCATTTTGGTACCTAGCACCAGCCCAAAGCCATGGATAGGACCTTCGGCTAAATAAGCGACTGGGTGAGCAAGGTGGCAGGAAGGGTATGTCACATCCCCCCTCCAGCCATCAAATATCACAGCCAAGTAAGTTTTGTTACACTACAGAATTTATGATCAACAGAAGCAAGAAGAGGACAGCAGAATCACAAGGTGGATGGGGCGGTGTTAAGATTTGCATATGAGACGATGTTATGAAAGGAAAGCTCTGCATGTTCCCAGGCCCCACCCTGCATGGCGCCTTCGCGGGACCTTGCTGCACCATCTGTTCTTGCTGCAGTCAGTGGGGCGGGCCGCGTCACCACGCCAGCGTGCATCGCACCTCCGGAACAGGGCTTCTCACTTGCCAGCAGCACACGGGTCCAGCGACGCGGTGGGGGTGGGAGTGACTTTGGGCACCTGGCTTCAAAGAGGAAGTACATGGCAGCAGGAGCGCAGCACATGCGGCCGCGGTCACGCACAGTCACATGTGCTACGCCCACTTCCGCCGGAGCGGCTTCTCCAGCGCCTGTGGCTCACTGTTGTTGTTCCAGCATCAGAGAGGGGCAGGCGTGTGATGCTGACCTCTCCTCGTTGTCACATCAGCCTGCCCAGACCAAGGGAGCACCTCAGCAATTTAGGGCCTGATAAATCTAAACTAGACCTTCAATTAGTTTTGCTCAATTCTGACCTCCATTTTAAATTGCAGAAGAAAAATGTTTAAAATGGTCTGTCCGGAGGCCCGGAGAAAACAGCTCTCATTTCATACGAGGCTGGTGGAGCGGCAGGAGGTAACATCCAGACATGGATGCCCCTCAACCATCCGCACTCCCACATACATACCGAGGCCACTGTGCAACTGCGGCGCTCAGAAACAACAAAGTGGCGGGTGAGACACACACCAGGCAGAGACACCGACTCCGCCCAGCAGACCACACTGTGCTGGGGAGGAGGGAAACAAAGGGAAATA
This sequence comes from Gymnarchus niloticus, assembly GCA_009936485.2. Taxonomy (NCBI): domain Eukaryota; kingdom Metazoa; phylum Chordata; class Actinopteri; order Osteoglossiformes; family Gymnarchidae; genus Gymnarchus; species Gymnarchus niloticus. The sequence goes on along the minus strand of JAACJT020001356.1, from coordinate 4,117 downwards.
AAGCGAGCAGGAGGGACGGGGGAGGGGGAAAAAAAAAAAAAAAAAAAAAAAAGCAGTGAGAGAAATTAGGCTCTCAGCATAGCTGTGAATTTTTAATAATACCAAGCACACTGTTGGGCCCAGGGGGCTTCGGCGAGGACAACAGCCACCAGAAGGAATTCAGGATGCTGACCTCCTCCAGAGATGGACGGGTGTCTTTGATCAACTGCCTCTTGACCCCGAAGTATACCTCTGCCCTCATACCGCAAGCCCCCCGCCCAGCAATCGACCACAGGTAGCAACTCGGCCCATAGCCGGGTGCCTGGCCGGATTTGTCATCATAGCTACCCCTCCAACTGCCAGTCATCATGGTGGGGGAAGGGTGAGGCACTGACTTGGCATGCAGCTTGGTGGGTTCTCTTTCCCTTCAGGGTCGACGCAGCTTAGTGATGAGGGACTGTGTGCCACAGGAACTTAAAGCCATGAGCACGTTGCTGCATGGGGGTCGGCAGAGTGAAGTGTGAATAACCTCAGCAAACACCTGAGTTGCGTCTCACTCAGAGGTCACACTCGATCTTCTCCAGTGGCAGAACAAGACAACTGTCTACAATCAGGACTCTCAGATTTTACCTCGGGGGCAAAAACATATGACTACAGCGACCACACATTTTACTGCAGAGCTCTGGCCTTCAACACCCAGTCACAAACCTGCAGTCGCATGGGACTCGCAGAAAACAGGTCAGACAGCCATCTCCACATCTTCAGGGCCTCACACACACCTAGTTCACCAACTGATCCATGCATGCAAATGGGGAGAAAGTGCCAGGAAGTTGGAAGGATGAGGTGCACTTACTGAAAATGGCCACCAGGGAAATTTCTGAGCTGCCATTGAAGCAAGCTGGTAAGGACTTCATAATTAGACCTGCCTTTCAGAAACTTAAATCACCTGACACCTACAGTGCAGTTAAGGTGTTACCACACACAAAGACAATTGCAGCTCCAATTAACATTAAGGCATCTATTTAAATTCCTCACTTCTTGGAGATTTTGGAAGTCAGCTAATCGTTTCTGCCATTAATGTCGAGTGCATGTTACTCTGTTAACTTAGGCAGTTAGGTGAGCAAATCACACAGCTTAGACAAACTCCCTTAACATTCACCTAGTTTTACACTGGGACGGCTCTCTCTGGACTGAAGGCCACGACCCCTCATATGCTTCACTCACACTTCTGTATGCTAATGCTCTTGGTGCGGATGCTTGTGCCAGAACTCAGCGGCACACCTTGGACTGGCAAGGCCCCAGCCGGATGACCTAGGGAGTGAGAGGAAGATATGGCCAGTCTGCTGCTCAAGGAGACTGCAGCGAGACCGCATGCCAAGCCAGAAGGGGGTGTCTGTGTGGCAACTCCCAGCAACACGTACCCCAGACGTGGGATCTGTGGTCTCGAGTCGAAGATCATTCTTGTTACCAAATTCCACCTTGACGAAGGCAGGATGACTGTTGTGCCTCAAAACAGATGCCAGAACATTCAACACCTGCACCACAACCACAGGAGGGCTTAGATATCAAGCCCATCTTAACCCAAGACATGGCTAAATGTGCACAGAACTAAGGCTATGCGATCTGGCACATGGAAGGTCGGGACACAAGTTCACAGAGGGATGGACCCAGTAAGGCCTAGCATTCAAACAAGGGTTTTAGGTGTCGACCAGAGGCGGTCAGCACTCGGTGTGACTCCAAGACAGCATCTTTAGCATTGCATCAAACAGCACCGTCAGTGGATTACGTGGACCGCCATGTTTGCTAACAAGGCGGCAAAGAGGCCCCATGGGAGAGAATGGGGCATTTGAGCATTCTGCTGGTCATGTAAACACTCACTCAGCTGAGAGGCTTCTGGCTGTAGGAAATATTGGGGGTGACAACAAAGTCACATAATGATAGGAACTAAGCCACTTTGGCATGGCCCAAGCCTGAGCAACAGCCCTGCCATGGTTAACCAGTCACCCCAGCGTTCAGGCGGGCACAAACCCACCCAACAGGCCCCTCACTCCCATGGCCCACAGAGCCTTCAGGCGATGAGGCGTGGGAGAGCTCATCCTAAAATGCAGCCCCCCCAACAGGGCACACACACTCACACAAGCAGGCACGAAATGGCGAGGCTGAATTCTCAACGTAAAAGATGGCGAGCAGCCTTCTGCTGCTAAATTAAGCATCTCCCTCCTTTCCAAGCAGCAGGTGCCGCTTTGCACGTTCAAACTGGCGAAAAGCAGAGTGTCACTGCAAAACAGCACATCCAAAGCACACCTCAGCCTTGGACCCTATGCTGCCTGGGAAGGACTCCGGGGCCCCATGACTTTATTGGATTAACGCCAGGAACACAGATTTATGAAAAATGTCACAGCTTCTCTGCTTTCTCAGAAGCCAGGGGTCCGTTTTAATTCATTTATTTTTTTTAAACATTGTGAGGAAACCTAGAGAAATTCATGTGTTGCATAACTTGGCCTACTTGTGAAATAAACAATTAAAACCCTGCAGAGGCACACTGCAGGTAAGCACATTACCATAAACGGCAGACTAAGGTGAAGCAGCAAGCAAACCTGCTAGCAGTGAAAAATAAAAAACCGTGTTGAGCAGTATAGCATGAGCGGCACCCTTCAATTCAGGCAATCCACTCCGCTCTCAGCCAACACCAGAGGAAAGGCAAGGCATGCCAAGCCCTGCTCCAAGCCGGACCAGTGACACGAGAACTCAGAACAGCCCGGAAACAGGTGCTGGCCCAGTACATTTCGGTGCCAGTCAGTTCCAGCTGCTTACCTGGTATCAGAACGTCCCTCTAACTCTCTGCCGCAGTGTCCGTTTTGGAACAAGCAGGCCGGTCTTCCTGAGAGAAAGTGAAAAACAGGTCAGTACAATAAGCTCACCACAGTCAACTAAACACAAAGGCATGACAGGTGTACAGCGTGACTGCTGCCACATCAGAGGAGCCTGTCCTGGCATGTGTGAGGAAAGACGTGCTTACAGTTACAGACCTGTGCAAACAGCTCCAGGCCGATTGTGCTCAAAGTATGCTATTCAGAGATGAGAGAAACACACTTGTGTAACCATGTTTACCAAAGTATACCATTAAAACGGAAATGCAACACTCAAAAATAATAGACCACCCTAATGAAATATCGCACCTCTTAATCAGTCTTGCCATGACATGCTCCAAGTAATTTCAGAAGGCCTGACAGAAAAGTCAGAGAGGAAGCCATTAAGGTTTGCAATTAACACAAAGACCCAACTCAACTAATACAGGCAGCATGTCTATTTTGAAAAGAGGAAAAAAAAAAAAAGTATAAACCCATTTACAGACATGTGCCTCACTGTGAATAGCTCCTGAAGTGAGATCCCACACGTCACACTAAAACTGAAGTCCATTTAGCCAATGACACCTCTGATTCCAGATAATCTGACCGGGGGGGGGCACCTATGAACACCACTGAAATCCAAGTCCAAGCTAAGCATTTTGAAGTCCTAGGGAACCTAGGCTCTTGCATGTTTTCAGAGCCTTGATAATGATATGCATTTAAGAACTGTGTTACCCAGCATTCTCAGCGATGGCCTTTCAATGTACAAATTAGCAAGCTGTCATCAGCAGTGACTCAAGGAGCAAAATCCATGCTCTAAAGGAGAGCATCTGTGTTGTTCTCCTTCGCCATTTAACAGAATTGGTAATGCAGACCTCATCACAGAGAATAAGCTGTCATTGGATTTACGTCAGCAGCAGCGATTGCAGAAACAAAAAAGGCCAGATTATTTCTTAAGGCCCAGAGGTCTAAAGTCAGCAGACCTGGAACAATTTTGAGAAATGACATTTTACTGATACACCAATTCCAATACAAGCTTTTGGAATTAAAGTTGTTGAGGGTTCTCTGTGGAAAAACAAGACTGGTACCAAGTCACAGGCCACAAGGTGTCATTTTTGACCAGAACCCAAGGCAGAAAACCTGCAGGCCCAGGATGGATCCAAAACCTGCTGAGCTGCACTTCTAAACTAGAGCCAAGGAACCCCCCAGCCCCCCCCCACACACACACACACACACACACACACACACACACACACACACCCACACACACACACACACACACACACACA
>JAACJT020001354.1:0-15380 GCA_009936485.2 Gymnarchus niloticus | reverse complement strand
AAGGCTGTGGCGCGGAGGGATCATTTTTTGGAGAACCGTTTGTTTTGCCAGGTTTTTTAAACACACAAATGTTGCCCCCCCCCCCCCCCCCCGGTGTTATTACTTTAACAGAGAAGAAACACAGGCAGAATGATCATTTTAAAAACAATTCTGTCTTTTGTAGTTCTACATGATGAGCCTGTAAGAGTGCGATAAAGCTTGCAACAGCATCAGACTTTGCAGAGGTGCTGACGAGAGTGTGATTACACTTTTGATAACTCTGTGGTACTGTTATCTGGTAGAGAAGTAGAGAGCCCGGACTTTTCTTTAGCCTGAATATGGTGCTGTGCCTCGAAGGTCATGCATTTACCTAAAAGCATACTGGGGCCAGGTACTTAACCTAAGAGAGTTGAATAAATGGTCAGCCGTGTTAAAATTTATTGAGGTGAGTCACTTTATGTAAAAGAATCCACTGGGCAGATAAATGGTGAAATGTTTTCTCACATCTGTTTTATTTTTATCAGTATCAATTTAGTTTTGACACCCACAACTGTGAAAACATTATGAGGAAAAATGGAGGGAATGAATCCACTGTGAGAGTCAGAAAAAAATAATGAAGCACCCTTTGCCCAAGGCTGGAGTTTAACGAAGCAGTGTTGCAGTATTTCACTGGAGGTTTTGCCCTTAGTCCAGCTATCTGCTGGGGAAATCGAGGTCACAAGGCCATTATTGCGATGTAATGAAGAGCGTAACTGTTTTTTATTTTAATGTCTCGCAAGTTTACACGCAGTGCCTAACGGCAGTAGCGGATAGCGGCTACATCTTAATAAGCAGAGACCGATGGAGTAGCAGCGATGAAATAAACTCCTTCTCAATGGAGTAAAGCGTCAAGCTATGGAATTAGATTGCCTGGTTTATGTCCAGCAGCAAATAAAAATCCAAAAGACTTTAACTCTACAGTATTTTAATATCAACATGCATTGACAGGTACCACAATGTGAGAGACGGATCACCTGTTTAGGGTATGTACGTACATCCACTAATGTGATGTCTTTTTATTGAGGCCGTTCCATAAGGTTTTCTGAATTTTGAAAACTATTTTGCGGAGTTGGCTCCCACTGTACCCCGTCTGGGGTGCAGAAACTACTGGAACGAGCTGCAGGCATCAGTTTAGTGCAATTATGTGATGGCGTTTTAAAATATAAATTATTTGTTATTATTATTATTATTTTCTGGTGCTCTTTTAAATGTAAAAAGCTCAGGGCAACAAGAGTAAGGAGTGAACAGAAAGAACAATGCAGCAATAATGTTGTGTAGATAATCTTTACATGAGTGACCTTTCTAGATGACCTTTATGAGTTTGGAGAGGCAGCCATTAGATCGATAGCAAAGCTGTGGTAAGACATACGCTGGGCTCAAAAAGTCATAGTCCAACTGTTCCTGACCTTTGGAAATGGTCCGAGCTTCTTATAAACACATTACTTTTTCATGACACATGTGACATGCAATAATGTCAGCATGACAACATGGAGAGGAAGTAGATGGTAGGTTCTAGTTTTGTGACCTGACTCTGGTTTTTTAAATAGACTGCTGGCATTAATCTTTTGAGAGATACTGTCATTGCTCATCTTTGAGAGTTGAGATGAATTAATTCATTCTTGTCACAATGCTATGACACGTCCTTCATAATGGAAAATGTGATAATGTACACGCTAATCAACCGGAACAGATCCCTTATCTTTTAGACTGGACTGTACGACATCCATCCATCCATCCATCCATCCATCCATCCATCCATCCATCTTTTAACTGCTTATCCTGGTCACAGTCGCAGGGGCTCTTCTATATGCATTGCAAATAATGGATTGAAATGCCAGACTTCATCCATGGATGAAATCTTGTCTTTGGTTGAAGCCACTGCTAATTATTTTGCTTGTAACCTTTTTTTGACTTGAAATTTTTGCCTGAGTCACTGTGCTATGAATTCTTGTTCTGCTTCCAGTCTGTGTCTTGGCACCCGACTGTCCATCAACATACATGTCTGACAGAGAAAATTACCATGACACCAACATGCCTCAACTCTGCATCCACTCACCCAGGATGTAGAGCACCTCTAAGGACCGAGGAAGTTTGCTGATTTCAACTGCCATTCTAGAGTTATGGCTTGGCTAAGCTCCTTGGTACAAAAATACATCATTGCCTTGATCAAAGGTCAGAATTTGATTCCCTGGTTCTACAGGCAGGCAAAAAACCTGGAGAATGGCAGTGAAGATAGAGACATGGAGAAACCAGCAGTGAGTGTGATAGTGATGGACTGGGAAAGAGTGAGACAAAGTACAGTTAAACATGACATGAAGTGGAAGCAACAATAAATGTCCAGGCGAGGGCAAATTAAAGGACGAGTCCATTTCCTCTGTGATGGAGTGCCTTCTCTACAGTTGACTGCACCCAAAATTGATCCATCTGTGTAATTTTAATTCTGACCACTTTGGAAGAGATCTAGAGTGAAATTATTCAACAGAGATGGTGTTACATGAATGATGGTTTGATTTGTCAATTATCTGACCGACATTGAAGCTGATCTCTGCATGCAGTGTTGGGTCAGACTTGGACCGGACGTGTCACTACTCGGACTGACCAGTCATTCGTCCGTTTTAACCCACACATATTCAGAAGATAAGAAAGCTAAGATTCAAATGTCACTGTGCTCTACCATAGGCCAGAAGCTGGACAATGCTCACATGTGGTTCAAATGCTTCACAGACGATGGAAATGCACCAGTAAACTCGGTGATTTTGTTAATAACAATACCCACAGGCTTATTTACGGACATGAGGCAATAGTGTATAGTAACCCAAACACTTTATTATAAGCCATGTAGTTTTTGGTGTGGCAGCAAATTTTGTATTTTTATGTAATGAAGTTTTCTTTGTTTTTGTGTGCAGTTACATTGATGCTTGCCAGACATGTTAGCTCCCAGAATTTTTGCCAGTTCATGCAACATTATCCTTATTCTCTTACAAAATATGATATCATTTATCTGTTAAAATGTCATGGTGTCCTTAAAGAAAAGTGCTTTGAATATCCAGGTGTATTTATTCGAAGATAGGTAGCAGAAAGCAGATGTCATTCAAAAGAGACAGTTATGTTACATCATAAATTATATATTAAAAATACACAACAGTATATTTGTGACAGCTAGCTTCTTCACCTTCTGTGAGGTGCACTTTCACAGGATCATTTTAACAGTTGGTGCGGGAATCAAAAATATCTCTGAACGATCACACCTATTACAGCAAGAGAACCATATCATTATTACAGCAGGACAACCATAACATTATTACAGCAGGAGAACCATAACGTTATACAGCTGGAGAACCATAACATTATTACAGCAGGAGAACCATAACGTTATACAGCTAGAGAACCATAACATTATTACAGCAGGACAACCATAACATTATACAGCAGGAGAACCATAATGTTATTACAGCAGGAAAACCATAACATCATACAGCAGGACAACCATAACATTATTACAGCAGGAAAACCATAACATTATACAGCAGGAGAACCATAACATTATACAGCAGGAGAACCATAATGTTATTACAGCAGGAAAACCATAACATTATACAGCAGGACAACCATAACATTATACAGCAGGAGAACCATAATGTTATTACAGCAGGAAAACCATAACATTATACAGCAGGACAACCATAACATTATTACAGCAGGAAAACCATGATGTTATTACAGCAGGAAAACTATAACGTTATACAGCTGGAGAACCATAACATTATTACAGCAGGAGAACCATAACATTATACAGCTGGAGAACCATAACATTATTACAGCAGGAAAACCATGATGTTATACAGTAGGAGAACCATCACATTATACAACAGGAGAGCCATAACATTATTACAGCGGGAAAACCATAACGTTATACAGCTGGAGAACCATAACATTATTACAGCAGGAAAACCATAACATTATACAGCAGGAGAACCATGATGTTATTACAGCAGGAAAACCATAATGTTATACAGTAGGAGAACCATCACATTATACAACAGGAGTGTCAGGACTGGGTCAGGAGTAAGGCCCGAGAGAGGAGAGGAAGAGGCTGGTCACACTGGTTGAGGTGGGAGCAGAGGGGTTTATTGAGGTGTTCAGCTCCTTGTGTCAGAGGTCAAACGCTGAGGTCCAGCACTTGGGCAGTCACAAGGCATCCACGGGGCAGAATCTCTTGGCCAAAGGGCCGGGGACAGACACCGGGGCATCCGAAGGGTAGCAGGATGGAGTCAGAAGGCCGGGGTGGCTACGGGGCATCCAAAGGGCAATACACCAGAGTCGGAGAGACAGAGCGAGGGATGAAGGGCAGAACCTAGACAGGGAAGGAGGAACTCAATGACAGAGCAGGGGTGAAGAGGTAGGCCAGGGTATAAATAGGCGTGGTAGGGGCCAGCCGTGGCTCCCCCTGGAGAAGGGAGGAGGAAACTGCGACAAGGAGAACCATAACATTATTACAGCAGGAAAACCGTAACGTTATACAGCAAAGGAATCAGGTACCATGGTAGAGCGCTAACTAGTGAAGAATTCTGATGCCTTTATGACCTCCAAGGAGTTTGCAGACTAGGGAAGGACAGTGTAGGACCTTAAAAAGGTCTGCTAGTTCTATCTGGAGGACTGGCTTTGACCCAAAAAGGGATACACCAAATGCCTGAATTGCTTCATTAAATGGAAAGCTCTATACTGTAAATGGGCAGGATTCTATGCCATGTAAACAAATTTGGGTGAAGCGTGATAAGCATATGATAGTAGTGGGAAAACATCAGCCTGTTTTTCTGTATTTTGTGCATAATACTGGCCCAAATATCAGTGAGAATTCTGGGAAGGACCATTTTTTGTATGACCTGTACCATGTTAAATTATGTTCACCTATTGATGTGATCCTTCAATGCAAGGGACTGGGGACTCAGTTCTCATGGTAGATTGCACCCTGTGGGGTCACCGAAATGCATTCCAGATGGATGAAATGGACCTACATCTGGAAACTGTTCAGGTGGGAGGCAAGATTAGTGACAATTTAACTTTTAGTGCCCTTCACCTGAGATTTAGCCTAAGATTAGAACAACGTGTAAATCACCATTCTGTACACGTTTTAACCACGTGTTTTAACCTCTGTTAATACCGCTAGGTTTCTAGGGATGCCTTGTTGCTGGAAAAGATCAACGGCAAGACTTGAAGGAGGGGGAAACATGTTTGAGAATACTCTGTCGGTCTCACCTATTGGATGAGAGAGTGACAGTGGCAGTTAACTCAGCATTGTTCCTTCCTCTTGTCAGCTGGCATCTTTCCCTGGCAGGAATGCCCACTGGGACTGGGATGTTTGGTTAATTGATGTGGGGAAGCCTGGACCAGCCAGATTGATTAGTCTGGAGGCACACCCCCCTCGATGGGTAACAGGCAGCTGGTATAGTTGAATTTAAGGAACTTGACGTGTGACCACGATGGCTGCAGGTTCGAATCTCAGGGAAAAGAAATATTGCAATGCACCTGGACAGTGTACTAAAATCGGCCATTCATTTAAATAATAAGCTGTAAACAGTGAGAATGTTAAAGAATCCATTGGCTTATTCTCAGCTAATAAAAATCCCAATATGTGGGCATCAATGGAGAAATGCACACCACTCATTCTTCTGCACCCTCAGCAGATAGAAGACCTCATAAGCCTTAACGTACATCAACGAATGCATCTGTTCTATGCTCGGATAATTTGCTTATTTACTTGCTGGACAACCACCTGAAATTAATCTTAAGCAGCTAGACAAAATTATAGTGACTGGGAAAGCCGGTCTTAAATGTATGCATTTATGAACCATCACCGTTTTGCTTTTTTCAGAAACGGCTAACACTCCAGGCTATTTCAAGGTCACCATGGCTACGATGAGGCCCAAAAGGTCAAGTAGCTGTCAGACAAAGCCCTGAAATCGACATTTATTTGACAAAAACGACTTTAAAGAGATAAGGGGGCGAAACTTTGTCTGCTGCCATTAAGTTGAACACAGAAGGTGTGCTAAAGCTTCTATTTGTATTTGCTAGAAGGCAGCAAGGCCTCTCCTATTCTCACACACTCAATAATCCACCCAAACAACTTGTTTTGCTGTATTTAGAGTTCTTTTTTTAAAAAGAGCTTTGTCCATTTATCGAGCTGGTTTGAAATAACCCAATCTCCTGTAGCTACATTGTGAACTTCAGAAGCAGGGGTCCTCACTGGGACATGAACCAACAATGTTTTGGTTAGAAGTCTTTTGGTCGCTACACCGCCTACCCACACCACTGCCTCTGCCAGCAGCCATTGGGGTTCACCTGCTTTTATCCACCTTGGACCTCTGGCAGTGCTGCCTGGGCAACTGTCTCCTCCCAGGGCATTCATTTTCAGAGAGCTCACTGAGTACTTCCTGTGAGGTCACTGAGGACTTCCTGGATCTCAGCATTGTCCTCAACCTGACAAGCAATAGATTGAGGTGATCATCAACTGTCTCCTAATGGGTCCCACAGAGAATCTTTCACTCCTGTTCTTATACTTTATTTTGTTTATTTTATTTACATGTGTTTTGCTTTAATAACTGAGGGTCAGCACAGTGGCTCACTGGAGTTGCAGAATTCAAAACTGCAGCTGTGGTTATAAAATCTTGCGTAGTTTTTCTGGGTAATTTATGGTAAATAAACTATGTAGTGTTGTGTGTGAGTGTGCGTGCGTGCGTGTGTGTGAGTGTAGAATTTTTTTATGGGCTTCTTCATGAAAAAATGCTCCATTTTAGCAGTGAATGATAGGATCTCATGCAGGGAGACCCTGAACCATAATCTGCAACATTTGAACATTCACAAAATTGTGTGTGTTTGTATGGGAAGGTGCGAGAGAGCGATCGATCCAAATCTACTCGGCACAATTGAACCACAAGGACAGTGTGTGCATGTTGTCGTGCTCAATCGCATGAGCACTTAAGGAAGGTACCATCTTCCTGGTAGTGTGATTGGGAGGTGGGGTGAGATGTTTGCACTTCCAAAGGGCACAGGGCCTTCTGCATGGGCAAACACTAGGAAAATGCCTTCAATTGGACAGGTAGATAAAGGGACCTGAATATGTCCCCTAGGGACTTGACAGCAAAGACCAAAAATTCAAGATGTTCTCGCACCAGTAAACTCTCGACTGCACTGAACATCTCATTGTTTCCGTGAAGACAGCATGCAACACACTGATTAAGAGAACCTGACTTTGGATTTCTGAATTTCCTTGGGAATTCTAACCCTTTTTTTTAATATTTGCGTCAACATTGCTAACCTATAAAACACTAATTCAGATCAAACTGTAGGCAACACCATCCAAGGCAATCCACAAAATCAGCCTTCTCTTCTGCTGGCTTCAGATCTTTTTTATAAAAGCGCCTTTTCATGATCTGATAGACATGAAATGGACTGTAACAAACCAAGTGGTGAGCTGGGTTTTGCTTATCTTTGTTCTGCATTATATAAAAATTTGTATGAATAAGAGGCAAAAGTTCACTGGCTGACTTGAAATTATATTTGCCAACAAATATTATGTCTGCGATACACCGAAGGATGTTCTTCTCAATCCTCCTGATTAGCCATTTTTAAAAATATTCTTCATTATGTTTTCTTGCTCTTTCAAAACTTTTTCTCAAGTGTGGTCTGAATGTGGTCTGCTGATGACATGACAAGCCTTTACAACCTGTAACTTATAGGAAACGGTATAGATAGGGAACTGCGAAGTAACTAATTACCGCTTGATTAATCAGAGTTTAAGCAGAGCTAAAGACACCCAGAAAAAATAGTGTGCGATTGTATATCATGTCCAGGGTGTCCCAATTCCTATATGCCATGGTGAGATGGGCCGCAGCAGAAGTCCTGGACACAGGTAGAGAGGAGCCAGAATTTCAAGCCCTACCGGCTGTTAAGCGGTGGCCTTCAAAACATTCTTACCCCAGTCTGCCTGTCATATAATTGAAATTACTGCCATCAAGTGGTATTGTGAAGTTTGTTATTGGCTGGCAAACCCAGAATCTTCTTAATGCTTTTTTTTTCTTTGAATAAAATAAATCAGTATGGTCAGATCCAAAGCCGCAGAAACAATATTTGACCTCCTCTGCTCCCTGTTCATACTTGTGGGTAGTTATGGACATCGTTTATATAAAATTGTCCTCTCTTCCATGGCTTGAGATTTGAATTTATGAACCGAAGAAACAAATTCAATTAAGTATGTATCAATATCAAATTATGAGGTTTGTACAGTGTAAATCAATCTTGGTTCCTTGACATATGCTGCTATATGCAATATCATGATTAATGATTTATGTTGATTTTATGATGATTTCACAATTACTGGAAGTACAGTTTGTGGGGTGTGTGTGTGTGTGTCTGTGTGTATGTGAATGTGTGCACTTGTGTCTGTATGTGGGTGGTTATGGGCAATGAAACTCATCAATTTTACAGGAGAGAATTGAGATTGTGTGTATTAACTTACGCCTCTCTATGTAGTCCATAAGTCAAAAAACCGACATCCTTACAGCCTGGCAGATTGTATTAGTTCAACCCTAAAGCAGTACTGGCCCAAGTGTTAGAAAGCTTTTGAAAAGCTTATGCAGGACCGTTTATTAAATCGGTGCAAAATGTTACATTACAATGTTAATGCTCCGTCTAGGGCAGCTCTATTTAAACTTTCAAAGTGCTGAGTTCAGTGCTAAACTTTCCTAGATTGATTTTTTTTTTTTTTGCACAAATTACTTGTATAAGTTTTATATAAACAGAGCTCACTTTGCCTGAGTGATAGTCAGAAACACTATGATAACTCCTCTCACCTAAGTAGAAGAGGTATTCTATTGTCCTCTTGCAGAATCATGTAATGCTGATGCCATAGTAATGTATAGGTGGCTGATTGGTTATTAAGAATCTGATAATGCTTCCTCAAAGGGGCATATCCATTACTCCCAACGGAATTTCACTACCTGCATTGCTCTCTAATTTAAAAAACATTTTTGCTTCAATAGCTTAGAAGGCATATCGTTAAATGTGTTGTATTTTCTGTACATTCTCTAGAAAACCAAATGTACAGTGTGTTACCAGTAAAAATGATGGTTAGCCCATTTCTGAATATCTCACACAGCCTGGCTCAGTATTACAATCGATAACTCTTACTGTCCCTATTTTAGATGTAGCTATCCGTCACGTAATTGTTGTTATGATAACTGTGTATGTCTGAGGGGATGCTTTTCATAATATCAGATGGCTAAAGTATAACCGCACCCAGTCCCCATGGGAACACCTCTTTAATAAACAGGGTGCTTGCGGTCTGTTTCCATGCCCAGATATGGCTGAGCCCCCTTCATCCGCAGTCAGAGCCTTTGTCAAACAGCAGCCGTATCAGCTGCCATGTGCCCTTTATTCGTGCCCGTTGCCCTGGAAATAGAGCTAGTGATTGATTGGAAGGAAGAAAAAAACGCTCCCACCGCTAGCCAAAGGGCTGCTGAGGAGGTCCCCAGGTAGGGTGGGGTGGTGGTACAGTAGAGGCTGGTGTGTCTGACCAGAAGTCCAGATGTGGTTTCCGTGTGGGGATCTCCAGTGCCACACCCTCATCAAACGGTGAGCAGACACAAACCCCTCGGAAGGACCTTAGTCGATCACAAACATCGCATTTCAGTGTCAGTTTTCATTTTCCCTGACCCTGATAGAAGAATCAGCAGAGAACCCATGAAATTTTGGCTGACCAATCACCTTTGTTAAAACACGGAGCCCATTTTCAACTGGTTTACCTGGGATGAATGGAGTCAGCCTACATTCCCTATTGCGGCGACTGACTTTGGCAGAATTCTCTTATCTACGCTCCTCCATGCAGTGGCTGTCCTTTGTCATAAGCAGTGATGAGCAGGATCTGACTGTCACAGCTTTGTTCTACGACAAAGTGGCTGCCAAACGCTTCAGAGACATGCATGTCTTACTTCGACTCGCCTCATTGCTACTCCGTTAGATGATTTTGTACTGCACTCAGGTGCCGTGATGTGTGTGCGTGTGTCTGTTTATCAGATATGCTGTATTGCTACATATCGAAGACATAAGCACAGGGCATAAAGTCATGGAAAGCCATATTTTTTCCTGAAATGCCCTGCTGAAACTTGTGTTTCTCTATCGTGTGTATCCACAAGTGGGTGCTTTTACTGTATGTCTTTCTTCAAATAATGGAGTCCGTTTTGGATTGTACTCAGCGCACACAAGGTTTTATTTTGCAATTTTGGAAAAATGCATATCTATTAATGCACATAGAAGACAAATATGATTCATTTAACATTTGGAACAGAGGGAGCTGTGATGAAAACCAACCTGAATCTTTTAGTCCGCAGTCATACGTTGTGGTCAGCAAGCTGTCAAGCATTTTAACTGATCTGTGGTTTTCAGCATTGATGGTCCTAAGTTTCAATAAACAGAAGTAAAAGCATTGTAAGTAGTGATGAGACAAATGAGGCTTCAAAACCTTTGCTGGGCGGGAGTGTCCTGAGCTAACCAATCAATGCTGGTGGTAGCAGGATACTCCTGCTCACCACAGGTTTTCGAAGCCCCATTTTTCCCATCACTAATTGCACATACTTGTGTGTAATAGAGATACACAGAGAAATGAAGACAGGAAAAGAACTGGAGGAACATGCAGAATGAGTGGAATAAAAACACAGAGAGTTGGGACTGAAATTCTGCTTTGATAAATTTTCATGCTTAGAGATCAAAGATGATCACCCAAATAAAAATACCATATAAACTGTGACTCCATGACAATCATTGCATTTCCAGGGGTAGGTACCACAGACAGGGTGTGTAATTCCGCGCCTGCTCTTCTCAGACTAATGCAAAGAGCTTTAGAGTGGGGTTAGGAGATGGGCGGTGTAGGTGAAAGGGAATGAAAGAAGGCAAGATTAATGAGCAATACAGAGAAAATAAATAGAGGGATAGTAAAAAAAAAAGGATGTATGGCTTTGTTGGGAGAAGATGTGAGTGAGATCTGAGAGACAAAGAAATACACACACACACACACGCAAAGTGAGGCAAATGGAGTTTGAGCACAGGACAAATGTGAAATCAACCAAGCTGACATATTAAAAATATTTTTTTTCTTCCATTTTTCCCCAAAACAAACCATTTAGAAAAAGCCTTTTATTTGTGCTTTATTAGTGGTGACTCATTGTACATATACAGTATATTTATGGGACAATGTTGCTTTGAGAAAAAAGAACAATATTCAGATTTTCATGTTGATGTATTAATTTGTCAGAGATGTCAGAATCATTCCTAATTCTTTCTGAAGGAGAACTGAAGCTGGAAATATCTGGGCTGTTTCGATCATTGTGGTGTAATACAACATAGCCAGAAGGGGGCAAGGCGGTTAGGGAGTTAATTTTCTTTTAATGAATTGCATTAGTCAAGGATCTGTTAAAAAACGCGGAACTATAATGACAAAAACCAATTGATTCTGCTGTGGCTCCATTAAGGAAATACCAACAGTCTAATTACGCACTTACAAATGTTCGAAGGTACGGAGACGACTGTGGAGAAAATGAAAAATTATTTCGCAGAAATAAAAAATAGTCAACGGCGAAAAAATGGAGTTCTGAATGGTGCGTTTTCCACTTGCGACCTATTTATCGGAACATAGCAGCCATCGCAGGTAGGTTAGGATTGGCGCCTGTAGCGTAAACTGAATAATAATCATAATAAAAAAATAACGTGAAAAAAGAAAAACCTGTGAGGCAGCAGAAGGACACAGAAACACAAAAGTCTGCGTGGAGAAGCCTGTCTTTTACTTAAACCACATTAAGGCACGGCTCTGATGCTGAGCAGATGGACTGCTTATTTACATCAGCTCGCTGTCATACGCTTAGCATTTTCCCTTTAACTTGTTATTTTTATTTTTTCTAGCAAGACCTGAATCTCATTACGTTCCCTAGTCATTAAAACCGAACGACGGAACCTCGAAAACGAACGTCAGAGAAGTTCGTTAAACGTCGCATCGCGTCTTTGGAGATACTCTTTTGAGAAGTGACAGATCGCTCTGCAGATCTTAAGAAACCAGCTAAAGCAGACGACGCAGTTGCCATCCACCATTTCAGAACGAGACGCACGACAAACGAAACGATAGGACGTGAAAAGTCTGGAACGAAATGTGTTAACAAGACAAGAAAACAAAACATACTTGGGAAAGATCCCCCAGACCAACAGTATTGTATGTATTATTTTTTAAAATAATAATAATAATAATAAAACAGTTGTCACAGACTAGGAAAATAAATATTTTTTAAAGTAGAATATATTCAAGAATATATTCTTAATATTTTAATGTTACACCTGTCTATTTCAATGATGTTCTTCCTGTAGGCTGTGAGCTTCTCATGTACCAGATCTCCAGGTTTTCGCCTTTGGCCTTCTACCTCTAATTTGATTATTTAGCTGAAGCTGAGACATGCTTGCAGCAAATGCTGATGCAGTCACTGCTTCAGCTCATTCTGCGGTGGTCAATAACTGCTCTTGTTCAATTATGCAGCCGGATCTTTTGCCTAAAGATGCGTGTAAAGAAAATCCATCTAGCTTCTACTTTTGTTAGCCCATACTTACATCACTCCATTATTAAATTCCCCATTTTTGTTTATGCTCCTTGTGTTCCATTAATTATGTTGCTTCAAGCGAACATTAAGATATTCAGTGTATTCTTAAGTGCACAGAATCGGCATTTTAGGCAGAAGTGTACCAAATATCTGGTGATAACAGTAACTTAGACTGTGAAATTGAATTGCATTGCCTTTTAAGAACCCGCCTCCACTGCCAGACAGTTGCATGAACTCTTAAAATGCCTTTGCTTCCCAAAATGTATCTTTTTTCTGCAAAAAAAAAAGGGTATTATCAATGCTACCTTGATGTTATCTCAAACGTACATTGAAGAATTGGTGCTGAAGATCTTTACGCACTTCTAGGGGTGTACATAGGGGTATTCCAATGATCTTGGAGGACTCACAGGCTATCTATATGAGAATGTTTGAGAGGAACAACACAGTAATATGGAGGCTGCAGCACAGTGAAGATCAATTGCCTCCCACAATGATGGCTTGGGACCTGCCAGTTGTTCTAAGTTTTATAGATTTCCAGCTTCCTGCTACCATTCTGGTGTCAGAATGCAGCCAAAGTGCACTGAGACCAGCTGCCGAAATATTAAAAGCCACCCACCTGTTTTTTTAGCCTGGGGTCATTTCTTGGATCCCCTTAATTGGATTCTCAAACCAAGGGGAGTAGGACTTCCAGGCACATCATGAAGAAAGCCCCAGCAATGTGACGTTCTTCTCCAGGTGAGAAGCGAAAGAATCCAATTTCACCTTTTGAGCTAAGCTGCTGTTCAAAGGTCCCCTTAAAACAACCTGTAAACCGGGATTTCATTCCAGCGACGGGGAGGCCTCCCTTCCTCTACAGTGGAAGACTCACTTGAAACTTTCTCTCAGATGGCAGGTGGACAAGTTGTTAAGGAACTGGTGTTATACTCAAAAGGCTGTAGGCTCAGATGCCACATAGAGGACTGGTTAAGGAATTGATGGCTGCCAGTTCAGCTCCCAGGTTAGGTGGAGCCACTGGGTCCTGGAGAAAGCTACTATATATGACCTGTCATGCTTTGGTAACCCCCCGAGTTTTGGGCAGATGTGAACTCTGTGACTCACTTTGGATATACAGTATTGTGCAAAAGTCTTAGGCAGTTCAAGAAAATGTTTAAGGTCATTTATCTGGGCAGTAATTGTATTTTTGCTCAGACAAAAAACACAATTTAATATTACAATATATATGAATAAAGAGTAAGAAAAAGTAGTAAAAATAATTTCTTCTGTTCTGTAAAATATTATTGATATCTGGTTGGATGGCTCGAACAACATAACGTTGGTTTCCAAACCTCTCCTTGAAAGAACCTCAGCCATTCCATGTATTTCTTAATTTTCACCACCAGCTTAGTTAATTTGTGTACTTAACTAGCTAATTCACATTATGAGGTCTTAATTAGCCTGATAAGGTGCACTCCTAGTTGATCTCTAAGTACATGACTATGTTGGATAAGAACTGTATATTCTGGGGTGAAATGAAGAGATGTTTAGAAATATGGAAACTGACACACTTTGACCAACCTGAAGTCATAGTTTTACACCAGCATGAAGATGATTTCAACATAATCGTCATTTCTTGCCTAAGACTTTTGCACAGTACTGTAAATGTGCACAAAGCACAATGAATAACATTTTTACAATCTTTCAAGTGGTATTTGGGGTGGTAGATTTTTAGCACGAATGCATCAAAGTTGTTTTTGGGAAATGCCGATCTCTGTACAGCGACGCAGTCGTGCACAAGATTTTTGGTTCAAGAACAAGGGAGACAAAGGACTTCAAAGGGTAGACTTTTCTTTTAGCGCTTCTAACTGTTGGTTCCTCTTTCGCCCGATTGGTGAATCCATCTGGTGTCGTTAAGACTTACCGGTGGTCTTTCCCCTTCAAATATTTCCCTATGCACTAAATTGAATTGCAATTGAATCACCATTCAGAGCAGCCAACTCCGTAACTATGGCCTGTGACGTTACCCTCCTGCGTTCATGAGAAAAATAACTGCCATGTAAAAATAGAGATGATTCCTTGTCAATTTTGACAATATTAGCCACGGTTCACAAACTCTCTTTCCTTTTGTTTTATTTGGCCTCCCACGTAGCTGAGCAGATCTTGATAACAGCAGGGAAAGGTGACTTCTCCTCTCAGCTCACTGACAGCGACAAGAGTTCCGATGTGTTGGCAGGGTGGGTGGGGTGGGGACGAGTCCGGCGGATGTGTTGTACTTGTCTCGCCAGCCAGTGACAGGCGATCACACTCTCGAGGCTTCCTTCACAACTTTAACTTTGTCAGAGGGGCTGACAGCCAACAGAGGGCTGAGAAAACAGCGCCGTGTCTGCGTCCTGTCACCTGTACACCTGTGAAATGCCTCCAGTAAGTCTCAGCCCTTACCAGGTTCTCCATTGGGTGCTTGAGAACCAGTCACACCAGAGTCTAGGGATCAGAAACATGTACATTTCCTTTCCAGCCTTGTCGCTGTGTACAACCTTTACCATGAGGTAGAGTTAATTTTCTGTTATTTACTTATTTTAATTTGACATAGTACTTTCATCACAAAAATGTGTGTGTGTGTGTGTGTGTGTGTGTGTGTGTGTGTGTGTGTGTGTGTGTGTGTGTGTGTGTGTGTGTGCGCGCGAGGGCTGCCCGTCTCTCTGCCGGTCTTCACAGCTCCCCTCTCCCCCTCCCACCTGGTTTCTTTATCCTCAC
>JAACJT020001353.1:0-12684 GCA_009936485.2 Gymnarchus niloticus | reverse complement strand
CAGAACGAAACGGCTAACGGGCTAAATGACCTGCGCCGAAACACCAGAACGAAACGGCTAACGGGCTAAATGACCTGCGCCGAAACACCAGAACGAAACGGCTAACGGGCTAAATGACCTGTGCCGAAACACCAGAACGAAACGGCTAACGGTCTAAAACTGTGCCAAAACACCAGAAAAGAAACAATCATCAATCAATATAAACTGCATTAAAACGTTAAAGAGGAAACAAACTAACCAACAGCCAAAATAAACCGTGGCAAAACACCAGTAGAAAAAACAAAGTAATAACCTAACCAACTGACAGAAAGGGCAGGCAGCAGTGCCAATGGCTGTGCCCTTGACACACTGACATCCAGCAACCGTCATGTGACACCCTGTCATCCGCCACCTGGCGGAACCCCCCCCCAGCCACACCGCAACTCCATCCTGCAGGGTGGAGGGCACGCCCACGAGCCTGGGGTCACTGTGTCCTCATCCGTAATCCGCTGCCATTCGTAAGCGGACTGCGACAGGGAGAGAATGCCCAATTAGGCAGCTGTCACACAGAGCAGAGGTCCCTCCCTGTCTGCAGGATCAGCCCGCTGTGGGTGCCGTAACCACTTCACCACCAGAAGGATTTTGGGACATGGCCTGGTTTGGGAGGTGTTCTCATCCTGTTACAATGCGATAGCGGGTTCTTTAGGGACTTGTTGTCATTTGTCGGAGGTGCCGTATGGGCTTCTGGCTGCCTTGCCAATAGCAGGGTTAAAGTCACTGTGAAGGTTTACTGTGTTTCAATGAATTCCAACACTTGTGATGTACATTGGCTGCATCAGAAGACTTTTCATCCTTTTAAGGAGTAAACATTAGAGCAGAGATGCCACTCGGCTAGCGAGAGGGAACAGATGACAGATGCTGATCATTAAATCACATTCAACAAAGAAACAGACGGCTCAAGCTGAAGCGAACATGGTTTCCTGACGCCCAACAGAGAAAAACTCAAAGAAGAAATCCTGTCACCTTGAGCAGTATCTCTTCAGCCCACAGTGGCTCCTTTCCAGAGCTCATGCGGAACACGGGACACGCTTTCCGACCGTCTCGAGTTTAAATCGGAGATAAACGAGGGCCCCGAAGGTAGCCGGCAGACGCCAACAGCCCAAATAATCTCAGCGTTCTTAATTAAGGGGCCGAGGAGAGGCCAGCGTATCTGGGGGAAGGTCTCGTCACGTGTTCCTGCCGTTTCCCCATAGACCGGTGACGTGTGCGTGTGCCAGGTGTGCAGGCATGACAACAAAACAAGATCAGGCTTTCCGCAGCCACCTGTGGTTGTGATACCCCCACAAAGGCGTGTCCCCAGAGCCACAAGCATCAGTTCATTTAGGGTCATGAGACGTGTGACATGCAAGACAGCGGCTCTCAAATGGAGCTCCACACACAGCCGTGACACGCGGCCACAGTTCCTTTAGACTCTCCGCATTTCAACTCGTCAGAATTGGGGGGAGCAGATAACGCTCTGAAAAGCACTGGTACAGAGGGATGGACTCCTCAGATTCTCGAAATGTGGACCAGTCTTGGATGGTGTCTCACGAGAACGGCCAAGGAATTTAGATCAGCAAATCCTGCCTGAGCAGAGCGTTAAATTTGGGGGGTGATGTAATGTTCTCCTTCCCGCATGACACTTTCATACTCCCAGTTATGTAGGAAACAAACCTAAAATTGAACATTAGCCAGCTTCCGTCTCCCGTACCAGCACTGCACACTGCTTTTGTCAGAAAAGAAAAAAAAAAAAATTAAGTAAACCTTCTCTACGGCGTGTGAACCTGCATGGAGCACAAGGTGCCGACGGCAGACCCACGGCACCCTGGGGGGAGAGCTCGGAGCACGAACAGCCTTCTGGTGATGGAATTGTGGGGGGGGGGGTTACTGGAAGGTCGATGGACCCAGATCTTTACAGACTACGGGTGTGACAGCTGGACGATGCTGGGAGACCTGCTGAACTGCAACATTCGGAGGTAAAGGACCAGGAGATACAGGGGTCCTCAGATTTGAACACTGGGCCTACATCTCTCTTTTCACATCAGCCGCGAAGCCGCCTCCAAGCTCTCTTCTGAATGAGCGCTCTCGATAAGTACGGCACAGCTCGCTGTCGACGGCTCATCGCTGAAAAACGAACGATAAACAAAGCGGCTGAGAAAGGGGGCACAAAGGAGGAGGAGGAGGAGGAGTTACGGATGAAACGGAAGGCAGTGTGTGTGCGTCACTCGCCTGAACGCGTGTGTGTCTGTACACGCCTGTGTAAGCAGGCACCCGATGCCCGTGTTAGCGGGCTGATGAATTTTATAGCAACCCCCCCGCCCCCCCCCCTTGCGGCTGAATGTCACGGGGCGAGTGAATCTGACCTTGAGCCGCATCAGCAGCACCGCGAGTGTGGTACTGTCTGTAGGTGTCCTTGAACTGAATCTGCAAGACAAAAAAAATATCCTCCACAGTGCCAGATAGACATCTCAAATCTCCTCGAACGCTGTGTTTTTTAATCTGTGTGGGTCTTATCTGTACCCGGGGGGGAGGGGTTTATCTGAGAGCTGTATCTTTAACCTCGCGTCTCGGCCGATAGAGGCAGCTTGCAGAATGTCTGCCCCATGTATTTTTAACCTTCTCGCGAAGTCATCTGCTAATCGAGCAGCGAGGGGCCCCCGCTCCCCCAGCTACTGCTCGGCATCTCGTTGTGAGGAAACCTCCTCTTTCCAGAGTGTCCCCGTCACACTGACATCTGGAGAGCCTCGGTGACGTCCGTGCCCGTCGTCCTTTGGACGGTACGAGTGGGTACGACTCTGCCCGGGCAGTGACACTTCGGAGGGATGTCTAGAGACCAGATCGAGCAAGGTCACGAGAAGGTCTGGCTACGGCGAGCCTCACTCACCTGCTCCTCTCCCAAAGGCATTTAGACAGCTTTGCACGTGAACTAATCACCATTTCCAAGAGCTTTAGGGGGCACTGCCTTATCTACCGGCTGTGTTTTGCTTAAAGACATACAGTAAAAGTGTGATCCCGGCAGGCTTTTATCAACCAGAAAAGACCCTTTCAGTTCCCATGACATGCCTGGAGAAGCACATTCCAAGTGTGGAGAGCCTAGCGGATTTGCAGACACAGTCATTACTCCACGTGTCTGGCCACTTTTCCCACCAGCGGTATGGGAATAGGGGTGGAGGTTCAAGAAGGTATTCCCAGTCGTCTTCTAAGAAGGTACACCTAGCTACCCATGGCTGTAACGACATCGCTCGCCGTGGAACACCCCTGCCAGCAGCCAGCTGCTCCTGTCGAACAGCACACACCCAGCCTGCGGACGACCCGCATTTCAGCGACCTTCAGCCACACAGAACCCAAAGATCGAGGTTCGAGAAAAGCACGCATTTCCATCTGCACTCAACACCACCCCCCCAAAGTGAAAAATGAAACAAAGGACTATTCACCAAGGTCGGTTTACCGTATCGATCCATCTGTATTAGTTTCTCCTTACGGTAAAAATAATAGCGGTCGGGACCGAATACAGCCCAAACGACCCTTCCGAGGTTTGCAAGTGACACAATCCAAGTGCACAGCACTCATTTTAGCAGTCATCAGTCTCGATTTAGCCTAACTTAAATGGGAGTCCTTCCCAATGCCAGACGATGTCGGGTGAAGGATTAGGTGGAACGAGGCCGGTATAGCAAACAGCTGTCAGGGACCTTCACGGCGGAGCAGGGCAGCTCTCAGAACACGGGTGAAGGTCTCGCAGAGGCAAGGTCGCAGCCAGAATAGCGCAGCCATTCGGCGCGAGTTTAGAAATACACGAGGTGTCCGACGGGTACAGAATGAGACGGCGGGGGGCCATGCATGACGAGCGTGACCATTGGGCTCAGCAACTGGCCAGGAACTAAAAGGGGCAGGACAACGTGACCTCGCCGAGATGCCTGGGACCTGCGAGACGTCGGGAGGACATGGCCCCAGGTTCGAAATTTGAGCCAATTCATCGCTGGCTCTAATCCCAAAAGTCCCATGTGAACTGGCAGGTGTTGAGAGAGTGTTGGAAAGCTGCAGTCAGTCTTTAAGTCAAGTCTCAGCCCCTCAGGAAGACACAAACAAACACACCTCATCAGCGACAGTGCACCTGCGTGAAAGAGGTAGGCCTCAATGAAACACTGCGTCCGGATCGGTCTGCGGGTGAAGAGGGAGCTTCACCCCCGCCAACAAACTGAAGATTAGTTCTGATAACGCGTCCTTCATAATAACCATAATAATCTGCCGTCTTGAAGAAAGAACAATGAGCAGCTTGCAGCTTGAAGCAGAGAGAATCTCGTGCAGACGGTAGCACCGCGCTCTAAACGTTAACGAGTTTTACCAGCCGTCCGTCATGGCGCCCACGCTGCCTTCTCGCCAGTCCACCCCCATGGGCCCCACCATCGGGAGCCGTTCTAGCCCCCCCCGGAGTTCTGCCTACGTTGGCCACAGAATTTGATTTGACGAGTCGAAATCTCCCCGCGTGTCCCGAGGTGGCGGACGTGCGTTCCCGCCGAGCGCAGCTGTTCTGCAGTCCGCGTGCTCTCACGCATGGCTGAGAGGGACACGCTCAGTAATCCTCGAGCAACATGTGAAATTACCGGAGAATTAAAAATAAACTTTTGGTGGACAGGGAAAACCTTATCTCTCCACGCCTGTCAGCATCGGCATGCCTTTGACGTTACTAATGACAACGGTGACCCGTGTGTGACCTTTAGGCCGGCAGAAACCACCGCCTCCCAGCCTATGGCAAGCGCGTGTCTGAATGCAAGTTGGCACATGTCTTGCAGTGCTAGAGAACAGAACACACTTGCGAACCTGCCCGCCGTCACTCCCCCCCCAGTGCCCCCTCGCTGCTACAGGACACACAGAGGTCAACTGACACGCAGAAACCTGGTCGGACGCAGTTACATGTTGCGACAGTGTGACTTTGATGCTGTTTCTGTTAACGGAAGGCCTGCGGCCGGGAAGAATCCCGCACGGACACGCTTCCGACACACATCCAGAGTTCCTGACATCATCCTCATCAAAACGAACACAGCATTGCCTCCGGATGACATGTGACACCCCAGAGGCCCACGGGGAGACAGGCCTGAGAAAATGCTTCTTCTTTGTTTGAGACCATTGAGCAGGATCCTTATCGTCACCGAATACCGCACCAGTGCCTTTTTAGGTCAGCCCTGCTTCAACCTGTTTGGCAGGCTGTGCACGCCAAAAAAAAAAAAAAAAAAAAAAACAAAAAAAAACAAAAAAAAGAGAGAGATTAGAAACACCTACTGGCCGTATGCTGGGAGGTGCCAGGTAGTCCCGGGCCACCAAAGTGAACTCTGACCCCAAAAGCAGCCGTCTCTGACAAACACATGGGGGGTCCCCCAAGAGATAAGGAGACCGGGGGCGTGACCACAGGGTGCATCTGGGTAGTGGTTCATCTCTGCTGGAAAGGATTCCCATTGTTCCTCAATGCCCCAGTATTTGTACCACTGAGCAGATATCCAGCCCCAACCTCAAGCTCCTGCTTCAGATGAAAATGTCTGTCGGGCTGGAGAATAAAAAGTAAATCGATCTATACGGCTGGGCGAGAGATCAGGTTTCCGGCCTGGGGGCCCAGTGCGGGCGGTGTGCCGACCAGCGTAGTGTGTTAAGGTGAGTATTGAGTTACCCCTAAACGCAGCCCAGCTCTGTCCTTCTTCACCCCAGGCGGGTACTATCGGCTTCCTGACCCGAGCCTGGCATCGGCCCACAGCAACCACGCCCCCACCTTGGCAACCCGACAAGATGGAAAGGTTGCCAAGAGTCTCGCTGCAGAGTCTCTCTCGGGGAAGGGGGCTCCAATCCTCAGGAGATGGAGAACACCCACCCACAGACAGGAGGCAGCCAAGGCAGCCTCTGAAAGATGCCTTAAGGTGAACGTTAAGGTGTTCCTCGGGGTGTTAGAAGCTGGGACAAGTGTTACACAGGCGTATTGAATCATCGGCACGTAGGGTGTGTCAGCGGCTCGGCGCAATCGACAAATAAAACCACCCGTGCAGGAAGGCGTGCCTCTCATAGCTCAGAAAACCCAGTCCTGCAAGGGAGGATGCCACTTTGTCACCAGGAAGCCCTGCTTCCACGTCACCCACTCTCTCCCGCTCCACGTCACTTTCCAATGAAAAGAAAAGGCCGAGTAAATACTGTGCCAAAGTACCCCATAACTGAGCCAATTATCACTGCTCGGATGAAACGCCGAGTTCACGGTGCACTGTGAGTTTCCAAAACTTGTGTGAGCCAAAGGAAACGGGATTCTTCACCGGCGCGAAATGAAAGACGTGATCCTCCCGCGCGGTGCAGGGCCCGGAATCCAGTAACCGTAACGCCGGCACCAGTGAAGCTGAAACTTACCAAGAGGAGTCCTGAAACCATGCCGTGTTTTCTGGCCAAAATACCAGCTGCTCCAGTCAGCCGTAGCTTGGAATGAGACCCTCTCCACCCCACACTTCATGGAACTGCTAATTTTAAATAAAACTCCGGACAAAGAAAATGTAGCCAGCACCGGGGTGCTGGTCTTTGACGACGCCCGGCAACAGGGGGCGGAAACGCAAGCCGGGGCAGACACCGGAATCTCACGCCTCACCGTCTGCGCAGCCCGTGAATGGAACGGCCCACAGGGGGCACCAAGAAGGATGCCCACCCTCCACGACGACAGTGGTCTTAGCTTTGGCGGGCCCACGAGACCCCAGTTCTCAGGAAGGTACACCCCCGAGCCTCTGAGTCAGACAGAGATAAGGAAGCCACAAGTTCATTTAAGATGTTACTTCCTAGGTACAGTTAATTTATAACAAAGTTCTCATTTAAATTCAGAAATGGTCCCAGGAATGTGTAGGGGAACGTAGACGTCTCACGCATTAATCAGAGCGAGAGAGCCATTATCTCCTTTGGCTTACCTTCTGTGGACCTTGGGCCCGGGACTCTGTAAAGTGCTTTGTGACAATACCCTTTGTAAAAGGCGCTATATACATAAAACCGAACCGAACAAATCTTTCTGTGTGCTGAGAAAGGGCCAGCGAGGTGCCACATCCAGCCTAGAAGCTCAGAGTGTTCCAGTGAGAATGACAGTCCTGAAACACCCAGGCTTCCTACAGCCTAAAGTCTTAGAATCCTGAAAATAACATACTGTCTACCTTCCCACAAGGCTTGGCTCTGAGCAGGCACATCTAAGCACACGTGGATGGGATGGAAGTGCATGGAGGAGACATATCTTCTCTGTTAAAAACAGAGCAGTAATCTCAGCTTCCCTCAGGGTAATATTTCCACAACGCCAGTGTAAAAATACCTCCGCGGGACTGTTTATATTTAACTGTAAAATGGGCGAGGGCAGAAAGACACGCTCGGGTGGCACGAAACGCCGGGCCCTCCACACCGATGACCTCTTCACACTCCCCAAGCCGCCATCTCTCTCTCGCAGGCTCACAGAATTGTTTCTGCAGAGCACAAATTATTTACCGCGAACGCCGTCGAATTATCGCCGTATTTAGGCCGGCCGCCGGAGCGCCGGTGTCCGTCGTCCTGAGCCGTCCCCGCCTCCCCAGGAAGGCTGCCAAGTGAGCACTGGGGTTTTTCCCAGCTCAGCGACTGTTTGGCTACTCCGGCATGTTTACGGTCACACAAACACTGACAGGTTTACAAACGTTTACCTTAACGAGTGGGCCACTTTATACTTTACGGCATGTTTGTATGTGTCCGGACCACCTGTAGCTGCTCCAGCTGTAATAGTCGTGGCTTTAGAGATGCTCTTAGTTCTTCATCATCACCATCATCATCATCATCATCATCATCATCATCGTCGTCGTCGTCGTCGTCGTCATCGTCGTCGTCGTCGTCATCATCGTCGTCCCCCTGGGTCCATTTGTCTCCACTTGGATTCACTCGCTTCCCAGAAACTTCTGGCGTAAACACACCAGCGTAAAGGCTGGAACGGGTGGTCTTACCAACTGGGAATCATGTGGAGTGTAGTCAGCAACGCTCGTGTAGGGTGCAGGTCACCATCAGCGCTCTGAGGGAGAGCAGAATGTGCCGTTTTCAATACACCGGTGCCAAGACACGGAGCCCCCTGCCGATCAGCTCTGTATAACACCCTGCCGGTCCAACTTGGACCAGCTACACCATAACAAACATCCTGCTACAGCACCCTCACCAAAAAAAACATGACTCAGGCGGAACGGTACGAGGACCAGCCAAAGTCCCAGTGAACTTCGGTCCAGAGAACGTGCTCGCCGCCCAACAACAACATCAGAAGCAACAAAACTCGGCCTATCTTATCGTCGAGGTTACAACTTACGCTTTATTGCCTGTTCCGTTTTTATGCCATGGCGCAATTAGAAAAGTGGCTGTGTGGAGCGCTGTCTGGGTCACCGGCTCGGAATCGCACAGACGCCCGAGAAATCATATCGAAAAATACACACTGCAGAGAGGCGAGGGGTAACCTTCAGCGCAGGGGCGAGGCACCACACAGCACATGGTCTCGGGCTTCTGAGGTACAGGTCAGCTAGCAGTTAATCCATATCCCCAGTACAAGGTGTGCAAATTTCAAGATAATGGCACAAAACACAAGAAGCTTGGTTCCGTGCAGCTGCAAACTCTGAGCCAGCTCCAGTCTGGCCGCCCCGTGTTTCAGGACATCCTTGGACACCCTGCCAGGACTCCAAACTTCTGTGGGGAGACCTGTTTATCAACATCCCCCCCCCCCGAAACCATGAACGACAGCCACGGAACTGCGGGCTTGTCTGACTCTTTCTGATAGTCGTTGCTCTTTAATACTCAAATACTGAAAATAAAGAAGGAATAAAACATGTGACATAATATCAATATTAATATAAAAACAGGCATATTATTAAAAATCATATCAGACTTGATCAGACATTCTATTGAGGTTATCACTGCTTGTAAACATTCTTCGACCAAAACAATACTGCATTATTATAATTATTGTTGTTCTATTTATCATTGCCTTTTAACCTTCCAGAAGCAGTCTGCATTGCTTTACAATGTACTTCATGAAATTTTAAACACGCTTACATTGCTGGATGTTTTGAAATTCAATTTAACTAGTCTGCTAAAAGTGATGTCAGCTAAGCTTGTTTTAGGATTTGAGCATCTCTTCTGAACTCCGGATGCCTAACCAACCATCCTGACAAATTTCCTCGCTATTGTTGCATCACCTAATAATGGTCAAATACTGGAACTTTCATAAACGACGGCCGTATACAG
Organism: Gymnarchus niloticus; assembly: GCA_009936485.2. Classification (NCBI taxonomy): domain Eukaryota; kingdom Metazoa; phylum Chordata; class Actinopteri; order Osteoglossiformes; family Gymnarchidae; genus Gymnarchus; species Gymnarchus niloticus. Next base: position 3,423 of record JAACJT020001353.1, on the reverse strand, counting down.
AAGGGTCATTGCTAGCCTGGATGCAATATCAGCTGGTCATCCTGTGTCAGTAGAAATCAGAGTTTTGGGTTCCTGGAAGGTCCTTGGGTCAATAATATTCAGCTATGTTTACACGCCTATAAAATTATTTACCTTCTTAAAATATCGAAGATTCACTGAGATCAGTACAAAACATTACAGCTAGCTCTGGTAGACTTCCAAAGTATCTAGATGTTTAAAATGATAAAAATAAGTAAATAAATAAAACAGACAATGAAATGAATACTTGAGCAGGAACAATCAATATTATCAAGAAATGTAATAAAGCGATGTGAAAACAGAGTTAATGTTTGCAGCTAAGCACTGCAATCAACATAAACCCGATACTTGTTCAAACAACGTGAATCACACTCACTTGTAATGGGGGATCTGGGGCTGCACCTGAACTAACAGACCTATGATCCGAGCCCTTTCCCTGACCACTCTCGTGACCTTTTCCAGTTTGGACCTTTGGCCAGGTCCGCCCACATATTGATTGATACCAGAAAATACTTCATTATAACCCTCAACCTGTCTAATGCAAAATCCATGCATCCGTGTGGCCTAAAGGTTAAAGACCCAATGTAAAGTGGAAGACGGTGAACTCGAAAGGAGGCAGCACTGCTAATTATAAACAGCCATTCAACAAGGTGTGATGCTGTCCAAACCCTGAAACACTAGCGATATCAGGCAGAACAGTGAAATAGAGTAATACAAAAAAAAAAAACTTAGCCAAAAGGAAAACCGTGCATGCTTCAGATCGAACTACTCAATCTTCCCATGCTATTCAGATATTTTTCAATAAATATGCCTTGCGTTACATTTGGCAAGTGAAATTTTCTCCTAATGACCTGAATAAACAAATCACGGACCATTTCCAGAATGTTCAGCCTTAATTTCATCTGCAAAACAACGTTGTCATGATGGGTGAGACATCGATATTTAGAGCCACCGCTGCAGCCATGAGTGATGCAGGATGAACCGAGGTGACCCGAGCAGCAGAGAATGGGCAGTCCAAGGTGCCAATACACTGGACACAGAGCCATCTTAGCCAAGACACAATCTCACTGTACAGCCTGTCACGTTATTCTGATACAGTACAGGGGCATTCTCAACACGCAGCCACCCTTACCATGTATTGCAGTAAGAGCCATTGGGTTGCATTAAAAACACAGTAGGGGGGGAAGAGACTAAGAGTGTAGCTGGGCAGACTCTCAGCCGGGATCTAGCCGACTGACCCATTTTTCTGAAGTGTAATGAAGACGCCTGTGAATGAAAGGCTGATTCGAAGCCCGGATCTAATAAAACACAGTGGGAAGGCACAGTCGGTGTGGACCTGAGATGATGTGGAAATGCAGCGCCGGACCGACTACAGTGACTCAGAGATCAGCCACTGATTAAAGAGGAGAGATGTTACACCGATAAAGGAGGGCTGATACACTGACAAAGTGATAGACTGACAAAGGAGAACTGATACAGCGATAAAGGAGAGCTGATAGACTGACAAAGTGATACACTGATAAAGGAGAACTGATACACCGATAAAGGAGAACTGATACAGCGATAAAAGAGAACTGATACACTGACAAAGTGATAGACTGACAAAGGAGAACTGATACAGCGACAAAGGAGAACTGATACAGCGACAAAGGAGAACTGATACACCGATAAAGGAGAACTGATACACTGACAAAGTGATAGACTGACAAAGGAGAACTGATACACCGATAAAGGAGAGCTGATAAAGGAGAACTGATACAGCGATAAAGGAGAACTGATACACTGACAAAGGAGAGCTCATACACCGATAAAGGAGAGCTCATACACTGACAAAGGAGAACTGATACACTGACAAAGGAGAACTGATACACTGATAAAGGAGAGCTGATAAAGGAGAACTGATACAGCGACAAAGGAGAACTGATACAGAGATAAAGGAGAGCTGATACACCGATAAAGGAGAGCTGATACACTGACAAAGTGATAGACTGACAAAGGAGAACTGATACACCGATAAAGGAGAGCTGATACAGTGACAAAGGAGAACTGATAGACTGACAAAGGAGAACTGATACACCGATAAAGGAGAACTGATACAGCGACAAAGGAGAACTGATACAGCGACAAAGGAGAACTGATACACTGATAAAGGAGAACTGATACAGCGATAAAAGAGAACTGATAAAGGAGAACTGATACACTGACAAAGGAGAACTGATACACTGACAAAGTGATAGACTGACAAAGGAGAACTGATACACCGATAAAGGAGAGCTGATAAAGGAGAACTGATACAGCGATAAAGGAGAGCTGATACACCGATAAAGGAGAGCTGATACACCGATAAAGGAGAACTGATACACTGACAAAGGAGAAATGATACACTGATAAAGGAGAACTGATACACTGACAAAGTGATAGACTGACAAAGGAGAACTGATACACCGATAAAGGAGAACTGATACAGCGATAAAGGAGAACTGATACACCGATAAAGGAGAGCTGATACACCGATAAAGGAGAGCTGATACACCGATCAAGGAGAACTGATACACTGACAAAGGAGAACTGATACACTGACAAAGGAGAACTGATACAGCGACAGTGATACACTGATAAAGGAGAACTGATAAAGGAGAACTGATACAGTGACAAAGGAGAACTGATAAAGGAGAACTGATACAGTGACAAAGGAGAACTGATACACTGACAAAGTGATACACTGACAAAGGAGAACTGATACATTGATAAACGAGAGCTGATACACCGATAAAGGAGAGCTGATAAAGGAGAACTGATACACTGACAAAGGAGAACTGATACACCGATAAAGGAGAGCTGTTACACTGACAAAGTGATACACCGATAAACGAGAGCTGATACACCGATAAAGGAGAGCTGATACACCGATAAAGGATGACTGATACACCGATAAAGGAGAGCCGACACACCGATAAAGGATGACTGATACACTGATAAAGGATGACTGATATATTGATAAAGGAGAGCCGATACACCGATAAAGGAGAGCCGATACACCGATAAAGGAGAGCCGATACACCGATAAAGGAGAGCCGATACAGGATGACTGATACACTGATAAAGGAGAGCCGATACACTGATAAAGGAGAGCCGATACACTGATAAAGGATGATTGATACAGGATGACTGATACACTGATAAAGGATGATTGATAAAGGAGAGCCGATACACTGATAAAGGAGAGCCGATACACTGATAAAGGAGAGCCGATACACTGATAAAGGAGAGCCGATACACTGATAAAGGATGATTGATACAGGATGACTGATACACTGATAAAGGAGAGCTGATACACTGATAAAGGAGAGCCGATACACTGATAAAGGAGAGCCGATACACTGATAAAGGAGAGCCGATACACTG
>JAACJT020001352.1:0-15387 GCA_009936485.2 Gymnarchus niloticus | reverse complement strand
AACCTCAGATATGCAGACGATACCACTCTAATGGCAGAAAGTGAAGAAGAACTGAAGAGCCTCTTGTTGAAGGTGAAAGAAGAAAGTGCTAAAGCAGGCCTGAAACTCAACATTAAGAAGAATCGAAACAAAACAGACTGTCGGATTGGTATTGGCCGATATTTAAGGTCTATTTATTCTGGTCAAGCTTGTGGTATGATATTCATATATACATTGAGAACTGTCTTTGTAAAATTATTTTCAGTTAGTTATATCATTGAATCCATTGTGATTTAGGAGGCTTAGATGAGATGATTCTGCAAGGTATGCAAGCCAGAGCAGACTGATCAACTGCCGTTCTAAGGTCTGTTAGGAGTCTGAACTGTGCTCCATTACTAACCTCCTCCTAGACGAGAGTGTCTGAAACTTCTGAAGCACCTGCTGCACCAGCTGAAGGAAAAGTACCCCGAGGATCTTTCCAAGTTCTGCTCCTACCAGGCTAAGAGTGCGCTGTTCCACGCCTGTGCAGAGCGGGTGCATGACAGTGATTGGAAGATGGAGCATCTGGCCTGTTGTTTCCAACAGCTCCTGGAGGACTTCCAGAGACAACTGCGGCAAGGGAATCTGCCCAACTTCTTCCTCCCTAAGCACAACCTGCTGGGTTCAAAGTGTGACCAGAAAAGTTGTAACTTTTTGGCAGACTTAATTGATTATGAACAGAACAATATGTTTCCTATTTTTGAGTGATGGAGTCATAGCAGGTTACTGTTCAAATATTAAGTAAATTGAGTGTGTATCTATAGGTATTTTTGTGGTTTTTAAACATATTTAATATGTATAGACACACAATTATCATGTGAACCGAAGGACTTGTAATTCCTGTATTACATAAAGGAATCCTTGAAATATATTTCCTTCAGGAAAGGGGGTACACACACTTAATTATAGTACACCATGTAAATCAGATTTAATAGTTGGAGCCCTTGTCACAGGCTTGCACAAGAGGTTTACATTCATCATTACTGAAAGTTTTGCAGTGTCTAAATGTTCATAACATTTTTCTAATATGAGTGCATTTTATATTTTAATATGTGAATTTATGCCATGCAATTTATTGAAGAAACCTTTTCACTCCACTGCTGTGGGAATCCTTTTCATTTACTTTGTATGATTCCTGGCTTGGTGTTGTCCAGAAAATTTCTGAAAGTACTAGGGGCGTAACGGTATATTATCGAACCGTTTGGTGTGCCCCCGACGGTTCAATACGCACACATGAACTACAGTATTACGGTATCATTTTGTCATTTTCCTATATGTATTGGTGCAAATATAAGACGGTGCTTTTTTTTTTTTTCCAAAAAAGTAATCTAAAAAACTGGAGTTGTCTTATTTTCGAGGGCTAGAGTTGAAATGTCATTATACAATAGCAGGTGCCGTAAGACCATCAGTCTTTTGTATGCAGATACGAGCTAGAGAAGAGAGGCTAAACTAAAACAAATATTCTCATTGCTCTGCAACAATGGCGAGTGCTAGTAGAGAGACAGAGAGAAGCTAATCAGAAGAGGTTCCGTCGTCTTTCAAATCCACGGCGTGGGAACATTTTGGATTCCGCGTGCAATACGATGACGAGGGAAAAAAAAAGACGGTAAACAAACTCATTAGGGTACCAACTTAATTTTGCACTTTGTTATTATTACATTTAATATTGCCTATACAAGTATGTAGCCTGTTTAAATAAAACAGAGAAGGCAAATTAGGCTACTTCCAGTTTGTCAAAGCTTAGACAAAACACAGAATGCTTAGAGAGGGAGTTCACTTGATGTTATTATTATTTAAATAATCAAGTGTAAAACAGACAGTCAAAATGAAGTTCATTGTTTAATTAAACGGTGATATGTTTTTATTTTCTTCTTAAATATCCCGAAACTGTACCGTTACCATGGTCCGAAAACTGTGACACATACCAAACCGTGGAAAAACTGTATCGTTACGCCCTTAGAATATTTCTCCTTTTAGTTCAAACAGCAAACACTGTCAGGTCAATTAAACATTATGACCACTCCCACGTAGAACAATTTGCTCTTCCCAACTGCCAGATGGCACACCTATAAACCATCTGTTCAATAGCTGTGGAGTCATCGTGGAGAGGTAGTGGTTAAAGACAAGACTCCATCTACAGCAGTTCACAGTAAATTCATATATCAGATCAATCGCAAATGAGTTTCGGTATGGGGAAATTAAACAAAAGCATAAAAATGCTGCTTTTATTAATAGCCTGTTGGTGGAAAACAATGACTCATGTTATGACTTGAAACTTGGTCATACTACCCATTCTACATTCCAACCATATTTAGCCCTTTCCAAGATCAGACATTTTGATTATCTTTGTTTCACGTGGACCGAGGCTTAAATGACAGTCTTTTGTCTTCATTTATCATCAGTGTAATGATCACACCAGTTTCCACCCCCATAACCAAATGACATATTACGTCCAACTATCACTATCCCATGTAATTCTAACGGTGCAAGTCGTAAAAATCTGTCATTGAAATATCCATTTATGCAATCATGATTACCATTCATCTTCTTATCATCATCTAACCATTTACCCTGGTCTGGGTTGTGGTCCTATGCAGCCTAGAGTACAGGCTGTGCTGCTTCTCATTCATTCGCCAGTCATTCACACTTGATATGTTGCTTGAAAAATCTCAGTATATTTCCAGTGTACCTGTGGATCTTAGCATGAGCCATGTCCAAGGCATTTCATTCATGCATTTTGCTTCATGCTAGCCAAAGGTAGTTGCCATTTAGAAAGGAAGTAATTCACACGTTCTGGAATAGGCGCGGGCGGTGTAATGGAAAATTACTAGAACATGAGACTTCAGCAATTAATAGAAATAGTGTTGGGAAAAATGTGACCTTGTGTGTAACTTGTCTCTATCATACCCAGGTGGTGCAGGCAGAAAACAAGGGGGTGTGCATGGCCACCTGAAAATGAGTGAAGCCAGCTTTGTTCTAGCCTGGGAAACAACAAGATAAGGAACCAAGAAGTGGCAAACAAGGGTGTGCTTGTTAGAGAAAGAGATAAAAGCTTGCCTTAGAAATAGTTAGACAGACTTGAGGGTGTCGAGGGGGGACTCCTCTTGTCTCGGCTTATTCTGTGCACTGAATAACCTAGGTAATAAAGGTATTTACTGTCTCTAGACTCCGAGTTGACTGTTTTTCCACCACAGCAGCAAAACCTGAGAGGGCAGCAAAATCTGGCAGATCACCAGCAAAAAAGAGCAATATATCGGGGCACTATTTGTGGTGGGGGCAAAAAGGGCAGGTGCTCAACCCAAGCCATGGATAGCTCGAGCAGTCCATGGAGAGTGGCCTGATTTGTACGACGGACTAATAGGTCCAAACTGAGAGGGGAAAAATCTGAGATTTCAAGAATAAAGTCATAACATTTTGACAAAAAAGTCAAAAAGTACGAGAATAAAATCACAACTTGATTAGAAAAATATTTAAGTGTATTAGGGTCACTGTTTTAAACAATTATGTCGATTTCAAGAATAAACTCGAAATGTTACTAGGCGGGCTGTCGGGTACGTCGGAGTATTAGGGCCACACTGAGGGGAAAACAATCTGAGATTTCAAGAATAAAGTCAAAATATTGTGGGAATAACGTCATAATATTTCGAGAAAAAAGTCATAGTACTACGAGAATAAAATCTTAACATTTCGATCAAGTGGTAATATTACGAGACATGTCAAAATTACCTACCGACAAAAAACGTAGCAGTCATCCGCCATTCCGCTGTTTGTCTCAGGTGATGGGCTACTCAGCCACCACGTAACATTTGATAAATACAGTATTGCTTGCGGAGCCAACAAGAAAATTCGGCCCTACATGAAAATTTCATGCCACTTTTACACTTCAACTCCACACCAATCCAGGTGGAAATATTGTATAACAATTCACAGGGGGCATTTTTCTGCATTATGAATACTTTTATTTTTGATACCTATAGTGCATTGTTCTTAAAATACTGGGCCATATTCACCCGTGAGGCGCTAAAGTCTGTTTTCCGTCTGTTTACTCGCCTTTCCACTACGTATTTTCCAGTTCACTTTAGTTTCCCGTCCCCACTGCGTAACTTAAAAATGGCATAAAGGGGAAATGCCCAGGGCGACTTCGGTTCAAAGTGAAACATTTTCATTGATAATGTCAATCGAATCTAAAATCCACTGAAAGTAATAGTAGTGTGGTGTACCTTTGAGAAGCTGAAGACAAGATGGAAATATTTGAATAAACGGTCACACAAATGGTTCTGGCGCGACTAAATACAAGAAACTTGTTATGTTCGGAATGGAAATGCCACCACCCGTCATTCTAAGCATTTCTCTAACGCCGTACTTATTTTCTGCCTAATAACAAGATGCAACACAACATTGCAAACCTGTAACGGTACAATGCAAAACACGAAAAACAAAAAGATATCACACTAGATTAGGGTCGCCACCCATCCAGTAAAATACGGGGTCATCAAACGTTGAAAGGTAAAATGCTGTATCTCGTTTTAAAGCGATACGGAACAAGATTTGTCCCGTATTTTAGTACACATAATTTCATTCTTACACCAAAAAAAAAAAAAAAAGATGAAATCTGACATTTTATCCAAGAAACTCACGGTTTTCAGCGCTAGCCAGTACCTCTGAGATGTAAACGGCCGTGAGCTTTAAAAATTTTCGTCCCGTCGCCCTACAAAATTTCTCTTCGCCACCTCCACTCCATATCGGGAAATTTTGCGTCGCCTTCCACCTCTGCAGCACTAAATTTCTCCTCCCGGACAGGCTGGACAGCCCCCTACTCGCACAAAATTTTCGTCGCTAAGGATTTTTTCGTTATTACATAATTTCCATCGTATTAGTATGCACAGGTTCATCAGCGCCATCTATGGGTCGTGCTAGTTAGTTATTCGTAGGTCGTTACGGGTCTTTCGGTGTGCGCATGCGTATGGATTGGTCGTTGTAATTAAGCAGTAAAAGTGCAACTGTGAGCCGGTCTCCTTTTGTGACCCCGCACAAAATATTACACTTTCAGTTGTAGATCTCACTGTTTTGAGTGCGCTGAGGATAACAGGTTAACATGTATGAAAGATTGACAAGATCTGCGTTTGGACCTTTTTAAATGCTTCTTAATTTTAATAGTTTAAATTGTCTCGAATGAAATTACTATTCTGATTAAATGGATACCTTTTAACGCAGATCTTGCCAATCATCTTCATACATGTCAACCTCACCGCACTAAAAATAGCGAGATGTGCAATCGAAAACCGGTATAAAAATAGCGAAAAAACCGTAAGCTGTTTTTTTTCTGAACTGTTGCTATTATATCACTTGGCTGTTATAAACTGCATTGAGTAAATACAGCTGGAAAATTATTTTTTGTGTGTTTTCACACACAGGCTGCAAAGCAACAAAATGTGAATATAACGAAGGGGGGGTGATTCCTTTCTATACCCAGTGTACATCTGCGTTTCAACTGTTTCATTTTTGTCGGATTATTTCGCGTCAAATCTCGCCACTGACATATCTTATTAATGAAGTTCAATGCAACTTTTCTTTTCTCAGCAATATACTTTTGGACGATTAACAATGATAATTTTTAAATCTAAATGCAACGTGTTTTGTTTTCGTTGTATCGTCATGTTTAATTGGCTAGTTTCATTATTTATGTCGCCGTTTATTCAAACATTTCCATGTTGTCTTGAGCGGGGTTTGAGCTCGCGCTCGTAGTATCCTTCTTAAAGCTACACCGCACCGTTGCTACTTTCTGTGGTTTTTGGATTCGATTTACATTGTCGATGAAATGTCCATTTTCCACGTTTTACTTTCCATTGGACATTGGCCGAGGTGCGGCTTTTTAAAAATGTAGCTTCACAATTTTCGATTTTTGTCCCATCCAGGGTGTATCCCTGTCTTGTGCCCTCTTATGTTTGTGGCAAGTTCCAAGCCTCTGTCGAGCCTGTTATGGTTAAGTGGTTGGAGAATGGATGAAATTTCTTATTGCGCTTGAAACTCATTTAAGAAACTAGTGAAATATAAAAAAACGATAGAAGAAAATGCAAGCTCGAGGCATCTACAAACAGGTTAACACTGCCCTCTTGTGGACATTCAAATTATGATTATGGTTTTTATTATTGTTGTTCTTGTTCAAGAAAAGCTCCCGGTTTCTACAACCTTGATTACGGATTATATATTTCCCCATCTAATTTCAGAGAATATTAAATAGGAAGTCACGTGAAGCTTCATGCATAAATACACCAGATTAACAAAAAGTAATTTATTTTTAAAATGCATCAAACAATAAATACCAATATTCTAAACTTATGCAGTAAACATTCTAGAAATCAGTGCAGCTTTTTGTTTTGTAAAATGATAACCCCTAGGCGTGCTTTTGAATGTTCTTGGTTTATTGAAGTATGAGAATAAAAGTCAATTTTGCAATTTCATTTACATTACAGGGTTTATATAGCTTGTTTGTGCACATAGTTCATTGAAATAAATAAGATTAGTGGATATAGAATGTTTAAAAGCGTGCAATTTTAAGGCCTTCTTTGTGTAATAAATTACCAATGGGGGAGAAGTTCTTATATGATCAACCAATGCATCGTTTTTTGCAAAATAATAATAAAATAAAAACTTTGTCTGGGAGATTATCTGTGTTTTGCCGATAATCCTTATCAAAAACCAAAAGAAGAATGGATATTTAATCATAGTCATATGCGAGAAAGGCACCATAAAAGCATTTTAATAAAACAAGGGAATATGAGACATTAAAAGACTGGATACTTCGTACATCAGATAAACTGGCAGACCAAACCTCACGTGTTGTGAACGGCCCAAACTTACTGCGCCCGAACTTCTTTCTGTTCCCTTTGCGGCAGTCCTTTGCAGTTCTGAAGTGGGAATATGAGCGCCATTCCCAATATTTGTGCTTCCATAACTCGTACCTGCCACCACTCTCAGGGTTGATTTAAAGCTAATGATTTTCCTGTAAAATCTCAACTACAACTAAAAAAGTGTCATATACATATTAACATAATGATATATACATTCTACAGTTTGTTACATTTCGAATAAAGAAAAAGCTATTGTGACATCAAAAAATATTTAGTAGAAACAAAAAAATTATAACCGCAAGCGGTTATGGGCGGGTTCAAGCACGCAGTACCAACATAAACCCTTGACTATAGCAGAAAGCAAAAGCAATTTTGACCATTGAACAATGCAAAAAGCTTTGATTTGTGGGTTGTAGCAAGTTGTGTTGAACTAGGTAGTTGGGGGACATAGGCACTTGGGGCGGGGCCTTTGGTCACACAGTGCTGGAATGGGCAGTGTGGGTTGTAGCATACAGTGTTGGCACAGGCAGTCTGGGGTATAACCAATTGGGATATGGACTGCAGCAGTCCAGGCATAAGCTGTGAAGCCTACATAGGCATTTGGGGGGAATATGCACTTGGGACAACTTTTGACCAGCTACGCCTCCGACGCAAGCAGTGTTGATTAGGGGGTTGACGTAAGCATTGCTGGAATGGTTAGAATGGGCTTAAGCATGCTGTTCTGCCATACACCAGTGGGGGGGGGGGGTCACTACTTTGACCGAATGGCATACATGGAATTTTTGGGATAATTTTTGACCAGCTGGGACTCCTGATTTCAATGATACCAAATGTGTCCAGATTGGATGAAAATCCTTGAACTAGTTATGTAAGGCAAATTGGGCAAATTTTGTAAATTTGCCAAAAAACTGGGCTGGAACTGCTGAATTCTGATTGGCTGGCCATGCAATTATGCAAATTAGCAAAGATTCTAAGCATTCTCATTGGGTTGGAACTCAGAAGAACCTATGATGTCACATCATGTTGCTATGGAAACACTAAAATGGAGACTGTGGAGACCCCTTTGGGGGCCACTGGCCCATTTTTGGCACCTGAGTAGTGGGTGGGTATAGCATCTTGTGGCCAAATTGGGTCTTGCTGGGACTTACAGTCTGAGCTGGGCATTGCATTTCAGGAATCAGGTCTAAAGCAATAGGGTTCTGCACGGAACGTGCTTGAACCCTGTCAACTTGCTGCCATCGGGAAAAAAAAAAAAAGGTGAATAACATAAGGTCTTGCACAACATCCTGCTGACGACAAACTGTTTTTGTGTGCATGTGACAGTAAGGGTGCCAGTTTCTGACATTCACAGAAATGCATACTGTGACAGATAACAGCAGAATCATGTAGACCTCAGACATCTTGTTCTGTTGTAAACCAGATCTGTCTGCATATACTATACGGTGGTGATGTGCGTAAACATGACAGTACCGCCCAGGGCATTGTCACACTCTTGCCTGGGAGCATTCGTCTGTAGCCCAGTAAACCCCACCTGCCCCCTGCCCAAGCCTGGACTTGGGACTTCCCCCTCACCACCTTGCCTGCTTTCCTCAATGGTCACATTGCATGGCACAGAAACTCTCCTTTAATTGATCTCCCAGCCATGGTGGCCATTCTGCTTGTCTTGTCTTTGAACTGGCAGAGATCTGTGTGTGACTGAGAGGAATCCTTAAAGGTAAATGACAGAGGACCACCTGCATGGCAACCCCTGCTGAGGTGTCCTGAGCAACTATGATGTGCTTTTCTGCATTTGATGCTTGAGAAAATCTGAACATGGTGATCAGATGAAAACAGTGGCGTGGGTTTGGATGGGAAACTGATAGGGTTTCAGCTTTCCTCTAAGTGGGTCGGCACCTCCCTATGATCCCTACTGAAATCTACGCCTATGGATGAAATCCTCGGCCATGTTTATATCAGGATGGGGTTTGGTTTCACGGTCTCTAAATGACTGGCCTGTAACGTAAACAGTACTGCTTCGGCTTGCTTTGGACATGCAGAGCTCATGCAGGACTAATTTCATAGCTTGTATCGTTGACTCTTCATCTTTAATTTGGCTTTTTCTTCCACCTTCCCCTCTGTCTGTTTCTTGCTTTTTACTTTTCTTAAATGTACTTTTTAAAGGATAATCCATGCAGTGATTAGAAGGTAAAGGTCTTGAAGTGGAGAAGCATAACGTTTCGGTGATTACCAAATTTAAACCTGGGTGTAACAGAAATATCAGTCTGGCCTTCCTGTGAGCCCCCCCGCCTCCAGTCTATTTTTCATCAGAAATGGCCTCCTAGCCCAGGCCGCGCAGTGTGTAATGTAATGGGGGGTGAGGGGGTTATATTAGCCCCATGTGGGGCATGCTGAGAGACTCTGAGCTGCCAGATGCACTGTGGGACAATGCCCCCGTTCCTGTCCTCAACAGCTCTGAGGCATAGCTTGTGTCTGCAGTCCGCTCTGACAGCAGCTCAAAGGCGCCCCCTGGCTGCACGGCCAGGTCTCTGTCACTGATCAAGAGCTCACCCTCCTCCCAGTGACCCGGCGTGTTGTGGGAGCCGCTGCTGGAGTCGTTACTGCTGCCGCTGGGAGACAGACTGGATGGGCAGTCTGCTGGGCCACGTTGCATCAGGTCCTGCGCCGACAGTGACTTCCCAAGGGTGTGGTCAGTTGGTGTCAGGGGATCTATCTCCAAACTCATGTGCCTTCGCCAGGAGACTTCATCTTTGGTACTAGATTTGCTCCTCAACTGCACGCCAGATGTGGTCACCCTTGGGTCGGATTTCCCTCTAACGGAGTCCCGAGTAGACCTGTGGGCATCTGTAGCCAGGCAACTGGGTACCAATGCAATGGGGGGCAGCTGGAGCGTTGCAGGTGCGGATGGCGGAAGGGGTGGCTGGGCCAGGCTAGGGAACGGTGCCCCCGAGATGTTATTGGGAGTCAGGATGGGTGGGGGGGTGCCCTCGAGGCCTGTTGACGGTGCCGAGGGGCTGAAGGACATGGGAGGACTGTGGGAATTATGAGCTGGCCCCCTGGGGCCCAGGATGAGCTGCAGGCTGTGTGGAAGGTTGGCGCCATTGGAGAGGCTGCTCGCCTGGGTGGAGCAGGATGCATCCTTGCTAAGGATGGAGCTCTGGTAGTCAGACGTCTGCTCTAGCTCGAACAGGGGCAGGGAAGAGAGCGTCAGCGCTGAGGATGAACCCTTGTGCAGCACCTGCCTGTAGACATCCAGGAGTGAGTCCAACTTTGACTCAATAGATTGGACCTGGAAGTCAAAGAGGAATTTAATGTGAGGCACCCTCATTTGATTGGTCAGAAAACATCCCCTCCCTGGCATTTGGGTTTGAAGTTAACAAAACAGTCTGCAAATGATTTAAAACCCTCATTAATTACAGGGTGTTTCACTGCTTTGTTTCCACCCATGGCAAGTAAAGGGCAGACTTAATGAAGTACACATCCCAGTTAGGGGATTGCTGTTGGACCTCTCAATCTCGTGCTAAGGTATTTCAACAAAGGGGGCAACCCCCCCGCTCACCTGCCGCTCCACCTTGCACACCCGTCCCAACATGCTCACATCATCCATGGCCTCGCTTTCCGACAGCAGCTTCTCCCTCTTCCTATCCACAGGGACCTGCCCCTTGCCCAGAATCTGGTCCACCCTGTGGCACAGGGGAGAGCAGGGCAAGTCACACAGGGAAGCATGAGATAGCATGGATGTGGCAGGTGGCATTCAGGCTGGAAGCCCCCTACTAGAGCACATTGGTGGGACGGGACAGCAAGTTAGCTGTATGAGAATTTGTACATGTACATTACAGAGGAGGCAGAAAAATTCAGAATTAATGGTCCTGCAATGGTCTGAGTCATCAAAACTCTGGTATTAGGAGGGAACAGGGATGATATCCAGTAGCTACTTTCAGTCTCATATTCCAGGAACAAAGGATGTCTCCCCAGGTGTCCAAGAACACCTCTGCTGTTGTACCATTTAGCTGGTTCATCATCCACAATGTAAACAAAAGCGCAACTGTCCGTAGCTAATGCATCTATACAAATAATGTAACTGTCAGCTTTCCGCTTCATATCAACACGTTACAATTACCTTTTTTAACACGGAGTCCATTAAAATCTTTCAGTTTTTCCATCTTACAAATAATCTTTCAGTTCTAATAACACTTTCAGTTCTATACAATAGTTAGTATTAGTGTGGTATTCCAGTTAGTTACCCCCCTGAGCAGGGAAGGTGTTCAACTGAAAAATGGCACCCACCTCAGCAAATAAAACAACACAGACAAAGAGGGCACCCTGAGATGTGGGAATAAATTGGGCAGGTGTCCAAACCCAGAACACCCCCCCACAGATATCTGCCCCTCTTGTAAGTGGAGGAGTTACATGCAACAGGTTTAAAGATACATTATGAGATTAAAGAAAGTGTGACCATCGGATGGGAGGGGACGGCCCCCCACAAAGAGAAGCCCCGCTCTGCAATTCTTTAGCTTTAATCTCCTAGAGATTAACAAGTTTGCAAGGCAAACCGAACATTTTCCACAAGGGAAAAATTGCCTTGTTTACAAAATTCATCAGAGACCTTCCCAGATGACGATAAGGTGTAGTCAGAGTTTGAAGGGTAGGTCTGGGAGGGGTGGGGTGGAGCCTGCATAGTGGAAGGAAGGGCACACAGGAGACTGCATCCAGGACATGGAGATGGGTGGGCTAGCGACCCCAGCCATGACGTGGTCCCACCTCCGGGATGGGGCTGCTGTCTCACCGGCTTTGGAGGCTCTTGATCCGGCACAGCATGTCCAGGTGTCCGGCCGAGTACTGCTCGATCACGTCCTTCACATCGTACGGCCGCAGTGTCTCCTTGAACTTCTTCTTTGCCACGTGGAACTTCATTATCCTGTGTGTGTGTGTGGGGGGGGGTTCAGATGCATGGTTACGCACTGCGAGGCTACAGCGGCACAGCAGTGGTCCGGCCCTGTGACGGGGGTCTGCCAATATGCTGTACTGCTGTGGAAAACATGCACCACAGCTAAAAGATGCAAGTGATACATGCTTTGTATTAACAATTACAAAGTGAATGTCAAAAATAGGCTGGATGAAATACACAGATAAGCAAATTGGATAACAACGACCCTGAGAGGCTAGCGAGTTCCCATTTGCTGTGTCATCTCACTCTGTTGCACTGCTGCATGCCGCAGGCGAAGCCTGTGCTCTAACACCCAGAATCTGCTGATGACTGAGAGACTCTCCTTAAACCATCGGCCAGTGCTGGGGGCTGAAAATCTTCACTCGATTGCTCTGAGGCTGACATACACAGATTTTTCAGAAAACTCCAGGCGTGGAAACGCCAGCCCTCTCAGGGTTTGCAGTGGTCTTCTAAGTGTAGAACTATTTAAGGGTTTGGTAGGGATAAAAAAAAAATAAAAAAAAAATGAGGCTTTGAGTCAATGACAGTGCCTTGCCTGAGTTAGTTTCACTGTTCAAATTGTACTCAATACAATCTGCCACTAGAGGGCGACAGAAAACCAAGAAATGATTGATTTAAACAGGCCACGTGAAGAAGAGAATTTGTTTTTATATAACTGTAATAACAGGCTTAAAATACAAGGATGGCATGTGGCTACACAGTGAGTGATTCCAAACATAACAGTAATAATTTTTCAGGTCTTATATTACTTTGTTAGTGAAAGACCTACAATTACTAAAAAATAACAAAACGGGCTTAACTTTCCCCATTTCACTGTTACGTGTGGAAATTGACCTCCATGAGAAACACAGGTGGCGCAAAACAGGCCTAAAGTCTCCATGGAGACCACACGGGTAAAAGAAGGGTTGATACTTTACTAGGGGCCTGCACATTGCCCCTTGTGCGACTGGGGGGCAGTGTGGAGACCAAAGCGACATCCAAATAAACAGTGTGGGGTCAGGGAGACGTTGGATTAAAGTTAACAGTGCAGTCATATCAGTTGCAACCTAAGAAGCACGTTCCAGGTAAAGCAATATGCCCTGGGTGACATGCTCCGCGAGGACAGACAGGCTCGGTAAGATAATGCCCTGGACGACATGCTCCGCAAGGACAGACGGGCTCGGTAAGATACTAGTGAAGACCTGTAGTGTGATCAGTGCTAATTTGGTTTTTGAAAATGTAATTTTGGTGTAAATATGCTGTATCAGTTACTGGTTGGTGGTGTCTTTGTTTGAGCTGATAGCTTGATTATATTATGCGTTCATATCATATATAAAAAGATTATTCACTACAAAAACTTATCTTCATGACATGGGGCTCCACTTAATTAAGTAATTAATATCCAAGTCACTTTTGGGGGGAAAATCCATTCGAAAACATCAGAAAGAGTCCTTGAAATCATGTAATGCAGCTGAGCCCTTCACATAGACCCTGATGTTTCAGTTGTCTACTCACTCCCCTGCTGGAGAACAAGGCTCCAGGCATTGTGGTAGCATGCTAATGTGCTAATACTGCTGCTGAGCCGCTGAACCCGAGGGTCACATTGACCCTCTCCACGTTCAGACAGCAGAGGCCTTCTTACCTCACTGCCCGGATGGCGGACTTGAGAGCCGGCGTCAGGTCATCCACAGAGATCTCACAGTGGCAGCCTTTCTCATCGAAGGCGTCGTCTGGACCCAGGCTGGTGTCCGCTGCTGGAGAAGGAGGTTTGTCAGGCAGGCCTCTCGAGGCTCAAGCATAACAAAAAAACATGCGACTGATAAGAGATGGGCCCAGAACCTTCCGGATTTGACATACTGCTAACAAGGCCTATAAGAGCATGCAGAAAATGTGACAGAAAGACATGGAGTCAGGGGCTTTCTTCCAGCCCCAAACCAGTGAAAAATGGCATTCCTGTGGGTACCAAAGGACACCAATCACAGAGAAGCTCTTCTTTAAATGACCGTGCTGTTCTCCTCTTAGGGCTGGTCAGAGACTCGTGATAAATGCACCTTCGGCAGGATTTTGGAGGATAATAGGAAACTCCTGACTCTGCGAAGCTGTGCTGAGGTATCATTTTGCTGTTTTGGATTGCGTTTTGGATGGCAGTTCAGCAAAATGCATCCATTTGTGGGCCTGAAGACGTACGGAAGGCCCTCGGGGCAGGTTACGAAAAGAATTCCGAGGGCGTGACAGTCTCCAGACCCTCCCTCGGGTTTCTCAACCCCCATCTGCCTCAGGGCACTGGCATGGGGGCTGGGAGTCTGCTCTACCACCACGGAGGGCCTTAATGAGGTTTCCCATTGGCCTAGAGGAGCAGGGCATTGTTCCTCACTAGGGAGACAGGTCCCCACAGGATGGACAGCATTGGGAACACGACTCCAGATGGGACAGCGAGACAGTGAAATGCTCCGGAAGGGAAAGGACTCCAAACAAAAGCTGACAGGACACCATCTGGGCAGGCGGATGAGCAAAACAGTGTATTTTTGAGGACCATGGGTGAACCGGGCAGTCACATACCGACCTTCCTCCCCATGCATTGCTTTAAAGGCTCTTTAATTCCCACTTTTGGGAAGTTTTATTGTTAATTTCCCAGAAGTTACCAGCCAACTTCCAGAGCAGAAATGGTGCCTGGCAGCACCACTAACTGTGCAGCTGCTCTTTGCTCCTGATGGGAAAACCAGTCCTTGTGGATGTGAGGTGAACTTGAATTGGAGAAGGACCTCTCTTAGGTCCAATACCTCGAGCTTGCGGTGCAGCCGTGCCGGCTAGCCATGCAGAGACTCACTGTCACTGTCTGAACCCCCTAACCCAAAATGATTCCATCCCAAGGATTAGAATTTCTTATGGGGGACCAGCATAATCCAACCTCAAGACAGGACTTAAAATGCAGTAAGAACACTGTAACTCGAACCTAAAACCTCAGAAGGTGTCTCTGTGATTTCAGTAATTCCCCTTTATTTTCACTGTCAAGCGTTACAAGGGGACCCCTCATTTTTCACAAAATACTGACTAGAGTTTCATTGTTAAGGCCAAATCAGAAGGTGGTTCTTAATCCTTTAAGTATAATTTTACATATATTACCTTGGTGACCATGGTAGATGTGACCTCAAGTAGTCAAGTAACTGAGTTGGTTGTCTCACCTTCTGTGGTAGTGCGTGATTGGCTCTTAAGGCGCAGGGAGGGCCGGAAGCGAGTGCGGTCGTTGAAACTCCAGCTCTTTTGCACCTTGGCTGGGCTGGTGCCCTCGACGGCGACGTCGGTGCTGGGAGAACGGCGGTCGCCGGTGACCATCTGCCGGCCCTTGATGCTCTGTCCACGGGGGCTGGCCATCCGTACGCGCTCCTTGAAGCTCAGCTTCTGGCTGCGTGTGAGGGCAGGGATCATTGAATTCATTTATAATAGGTGGTGGGGATTTGCAATGGTCACAATGCACTGGATTGTGAGGGTGTGTGCGTGTGTGTGTGTGGGGGGGGGGGGGGGGCGGGGGGGGGGGCGGTTGGGCTCATTGCTGGGTTTTGTTTCGGGCAGCAGGACGAACAAGTGGCTGGCTGG
>JAACJT020001351.1:0-15407 GCA_009936485.2 Gymnarchus niloticus | reverse complement strand
ATAAAAAACGTACAATAAGCTGGTTGCATAAGTGTGCACACCCTTAAACTAATACTTTGTTGAAGCACCTTTTGATTGAATTACAGCATTCAGTCTTTTTGGGTAGGAGTCTATCAGCATGCCACATCTTGACCTGGCAATGTTTGCCCACTCTTCCTTACAAAGGCGCTCCAAATCTGTCAGATTGTACACTTTTTATATCCACTGTAGGCTGGAGGACTACTCCATAATCCAGGGACCCTGCAACTGAAGGCTTTAGCGTCAATAGTAACTTTCTTTGTATGTGGGACAAGTAGGAGACCAAAATTAAATGAATACATACATACATAGCTTACATACATACATTTTCCTCCTGACCTAATGGCATGGTTGACTAAGAATGGCTCTACAGCTTTTCCCAGGGTCTTTCGCCTGTAACTCTTGAGAACTCCAGCCCCCAGGGTTCCCTGCTTCCGTGCGTCCCGGTCCTGTCAGCAAAGGGGACCAAACGTCACATTTCCATATTCCGGTTCGACGGTTTCTCTCCCAGCACGTTTGCGTCCGATGACGCTGCAATGAGGGATTTACAACAACGGGAACATTCCTGATTCACTGGTGGTCTGAACCGATTAACCGGGTGAGCCTTTTTTTTTTTAATATATATACTCGAGTAACGGTGGGACGGGTTTTCTTTGCCGGTTTGTGGTGTTTACTATGTACTGCTAGTTAGCTGGTTAGTGGGCGAGGATGCATCCGCCTGGATTAACTTGTAATTTCGCTTGCCGACCAGATGCTCTCAGCGTATTTAGTTTGCACTAAGGTGCCTAAGAGTCATGATGGTCTTTCCGTTCTTTTTAAAAGTGCTGTTCTGTGAAACCTCGTGGAGTGATGCGTACGACAAAATATATTTTAACCGGCTAGTTACGACTTCACATGTTGCTATTAATCTGATCGGGCAGCTCAGTGGTGCTTGCGTTTGTTGTGGAAGACCTTAATCTGCACAATCAACGCACTACCTAGATAACCGAGTAATAACTAACGTCTGTCGTGCATCGATTATTATTTTATTAGTATTTTGTCTTTTATTATTCAGTGTCTTGGCTTGAT
This sequence comes from Gymnarchus niloticus, assembly GCA_009936485.2. Lineage (NCBI taxonomy): Eukaryota > Metazoa > Chordata > Actinopteri > Osteoglossiformes > Gymnarchidae > Gymnarchus > Gymnarchus niloticus. The sequence goes on along the minus strand of JAACJT020001351.1, from coordinate 14,321 downwards.
TACCCGGCGTCAGCCGTCATTGCATCACCTTTAACTATTCAGAAGCAGGACAATATAAGGGCGTGGGAGTTCTCCACGCTGCCCTCACCGGAGAATCATCACTGGTGCAATCGGCAGCATGCAGCCAGTATAAAACTAGAGGAATACGTTCCTCATTGAATATTTAAGTACGTGTTCCTTGGCAGAAAACGTAGCTACGTTTCCCGATTTCGATCAGCTGCATGCTTAGCTAGCTGTCATTTGAAGAAGGCCATCCTCTCTGCCTAGCAGTGTCGTCTGTTTTTACATGCCCTTTCGTAAAAATGATGGCATCTGGACGGGGAATGCGGTCAGTCCGGCGGCTAACAATGACTTCTCCTTCACACCAGAGCGCTGAGTAGTCGAGACGAGGCTGAGATCATTGGCAAAGACGAACATATTAGTACATACCTATGTAGCTAATGGCATTCATTTGTGACTTCCCACAGTAGGCAATTTGCGTCAACTAATTACACAGTGAGTATTACAGTGAAAATGGCTTCATTATTCTGTTGCTGTAAATCCCCCCCCTTCCGATATTCGAGGTTTCTACCAGAAATTTCTCTCTATAGGCTTCATTCAGGGAAAATTGCTATTTTAGGTTTTACTTTGTCGGTAATTGGGGTCGCTCTCTAGTGATGATATACTTTGGTGGCGATATTGGAATGGTACCCCAGACGACACGGCCGGCAGACTATCTGGACGGCAAGTTGCATTTGAAGAGGGAACAACCACTGAATTGAAAACATTAGCATGGGAGGGAAATAACTGTCTGAGGCTGCGCGGATGTATTTCATTTACAAATTGTATTGGAAATCTCTTGAACGCAAAATTGGACATTCTGCCAGTCTTCAGAATAATTCCCATCACCCTGACAACACCTACATGTATCCTTCCTTGTCTTTGTCATTTAAAGGATTCCTGTACTGCTATATGCAGTATATTTCAGCGAGATTTCCTTCTAACCTTTTCCAGTGTGAACCGTACAAGGCCATCCATGCAAGATTCAAACTGGAATCCCTTGTGTTATTAATGGAAAGGTTAAAGAATAGTCTAGATGATGGCAAAATCTTCGCCGTGAATATAATCAAACTGCCGTTTAGTGACTGTAATAGATGCCCTGGCAAACAACACCAATATGCCAGTACTCCCACACAGAAGCTTTGGGCGTCAAGTGTTAATGCTCTGAACATGATAGCAATTTGTGAAATTGTCACATTTTGAATGAACCCTGCTTAAAGTCAACCAATTTGGTTTCTGTAATAGCTGGACCACCACTTTGGTCGCATTCTTAATTTTAATTATTTAATTGTACTAAACTAGCCTATACCCGGGCTGCTGTTATAGAAACCGGTCCTTAAACTGTGCATCATAATAAAAGCATTTTGATGTGTTTCATAAATATGTTCCGTTGAGTCTAATACAGGTTAAGGCAACCTCTGATTTGTTTGTCATGTTGCTTATAAGGCTATTTCTAGAGGATTAAATTAATGCACAAAAGGTTGCAGTTTTATCTTTAGAATTTTTGCATTAAACTGCAGATCAGTGTCAGATCTTCCTGGGTCATGGGAATTTTGGTAGTATAAGGAATACCTGGGTAGTGGTATTGTGTACTGTCAGTCATTGGCTGGTTTGACACAGTTTCCATTTGAGTTTTATTGATCCCTATAGGGTTAAGCCAGGCATTGATTGACAACTGACTGCAAACCCACCCACTATGGATTTCGAAGTCTCAAGTCTCCTGAACTGTTAATTGGCTAAATTCTTCAGAATTATTTTTGATCAGTTAGTGAATAAAATGTTTTTATCTAATCATTTCACTGCATACAAAAGACTTATATCAACACCTTGTGCTCTAGATGCATCTTTGTCTTGATTTTGCTTACCGGTAACTGAGTATGTAGGCTTCTATTGCAATTGACATTGTAATGAGACTCTAAGGGCTACTGTATATCATCCCATTAATGTATAACCCCATCACTGTTTTGGGGGGTGGGGGGTTATTGTGTATGTCCATGTGCAACAATGAGGCACATTAACCTCAGCCGTGCTAGGCTGAGTCCTCATCCCACGAAATTCATCACCAGGTCAGGCTAAGGGAACAATATGCCCATTGACACCCAGCCCATTAAGCAAGGCTGTCATCACAGCTCATGCTTCTGGAATTCCTCTGTATTCTTTCACTATTACTGTACCAGTGTGTTTTCATGTAAGCCTTCCCCCTCCTCAGAAGTCACATATACTGTCAACACTGATGCATAATCATTTATGTGACACTGAAATGTCCGCCTATGAAAACTCAAGACACATTCTCTAATTTCTCCCCTTTTTCTGAAATTACAATGGAAGGTAATGAAATACTGTGATATTTGAAGGTTAGGATGTATGTACAACAGTTTCTGACTGAATAATAGGCAGTCTGTCATGCTATTATCTTAACTCCTTGTTTCATTTTTTTTTTTATATATTTTTATCTGAAGGCCTCAATGCAGAATGCATGCCAAGTGATGTATTTACCGCTGGAAAGAGCCAGCAACTGAATGGTTTGTTTGAGCTACGTATCACGCGGTGTTTGTAGCGTCGTTTGCTCCTTATGTAACATTAGTTGCACACTCTGTTCGACGGCTTCATGTTTCGACATGAGCTCGTTTGAGGCAGTTGACGTCGCACACTGCAGGATTGTATGAGTGTCTGATTTGATGAGAAATCGTGTCCATTTTGGAGTTAAGTGGAACTGCAGTTCAGTTCCTGTTGCACCGGAATGGATGTATAATATTATATAATATTCACACTTTTGCCTAAAGATGAGTCTGTCGTTCAGACGAGGGTGCGTCATTATGGAATAAATCTTCAGCTATTGATGGTGCCTGTTGTAACATTAATGAAATATTTTCGCATTTAATCTCGGCACTCAGAACTCATCTGTCTGTTAATCTTTCAAATAAATGACAAAATACTGCATCAGTCTTAAGTATTAGTAGATAATGTTTCTTGTATTTCTGCTGAAGCTGGGAGTTAACTGTTTGTGTTCACTTGTATAGCTGACCTTAGGTTGTTTGCTTTCAATGTGCCTTTTTTTTTTATCATAACAGCGTAACCATATAAAGCGCCTACAGTACAGTTTGCTTGGTGTTTTTTTTTCCTCTGCTTCGCTGTGCTTTAGTCTGCTTGATTAATATTCTAATGGATGATACGGTATTTCACCACGTGATACATTAAGTTTCTGGTATTTCCAGTTTCAGCTGGAGAACGTGTTTTCGGGAGAGTTTATCAGTGTGTTGCATGTTTGATTTTAAACAGCCAAAGTAGTGCCAGACCACCGACGTCTTTTCACTTGATTTATCCACAATATCTCATTCTTTTTTTTTTTAAGACCTGGCTGTTGAGCTGTCGTTTTCTTCACCGGCAGTTGAAGTTTTCTCCAATCAATCAACCGAGCGCTCGTCTCTTCCATGACCCACGTGTATTACCAAAACAGTACCCTGTGGCGTGCTCTGTTAACTCAGCCAAACTAGTCGTGCATTTGTGTGGGATAGGTTGTCCGTTACTACCACACAGTTGGTTGGAATTGCGTTCATTTCTGTCGTGTGCTGTCAAACAAATGTTTCTTGTCGTTTAAATTTTATATCGCGATAAGTGAATATCTACATAAAAAGATTAGGGCCACGGGAAATAAATGTCTGAGAAATTTGATGAAAAAAAAGTCTGAATCCTGACATTACAGTCAGGGGCTGGCTGCAGACCTCAGGCCACATGCAGGACACCGAGCAGAGTACACACAGGTCCTTTCCTTGTTTAGGGGCATAAGTGGAGATGTCAGTGTTGGTGGAAAATGACACAAAGCTCTTGCCTATGCATACACACGCATCTATCGGATCGCTTTGTTCGACGTTCATGCAGATATTTTATTCTGAGGGATGATAGTTTTTTGTCGATCGGAATACAATTTTGTAAGCGTAGCTACTGACAAACACTGAACAAGTGCACAAAGTGGGTCATTACAGGTACCTGTTATCAAGTGAACAGGTCAACATCATGTTTAAAGTCATCACAGACCTGATTTACATGTTACATGCTCACCTGGACACAAAACACTGAAGACTCTGAAGCTTGCTACAAATGCTATTGCTAATGTTAAACCTGTTCGCACGATAGCCAGCCCCTGACTGTAATGTCAGGATTCTGACTTTTTTTTTCCTCAGAATTCTCTGAAATTTATTTCATGTGGTTCTATTCCTCTTCCGTAGATATCGTCCAGCCCTAAAAATATAGATTTAGGGAATAAAATTGATTGATGATTTATTAAAGGTTTTCACAAAACATATGGATTTCCGTCCTTGTTGTTTTACAGCTGAAAATTCCTGACAAGGACGTTTATAAATGGTTTGATATATCAGGGACAACACAAGTAGGCCTGCTTTTCAGCATCAGCGAGAGTCTAACAGTGAAACAAATTATGCTACTTAGCATACCTAAGCATACCTAACATGGGCAAAGTAGCCTCTGCAAATCTACTTAATGCCGAGTTTAACCTTGCCATAAATAATTCTTTATATTATTTATATAGTACACTGTAAATCCTGGTGAGTTAAATCATTTGAGGAAACCAATTACCTTGAAGCATTTTAGTTTGAAAAAGGTTTGAGTAAGCTTCCTCTGTGTTTTAGTATGGTCTACTAGTGACAGTTTAACTATATAACTTGATTAAAGTATACCTGGATTATCATTAACGGGTTGCATGCTCAATTAATATAGGTGTACTTCAGGCAGTTGGTAAATAAATTAGAATACATGATTCATTTTATGTAATGGTAATAGTAATTTAAGTCATTTGCTTTGATTTAGACTGACTAGGGAAGAAACAGCTAAGACTTTACATTGGGTTGTAGCAACTCAAACTCTTGACTAAATCATTTTGAGTCCTTTCCTGAAAGCCTTTGTTTTAAAAATTGATCTCCCCTAAAGAGCTTGCTGCAAACAGTTGTAAAAAAGAAATACTGAAATCAACAGACATTTTATTAAAGCGTCCACAATTCATACATTGACGACATTATCATTTTCTTTTGGCTGCTCCCGTCTAGGGTCGCCACAGTGGATCAACCATCTCCTCCTGTCCTCCGCATCCCGCTTTGTCACACCAACCACCTGCATGTCCTCTCTCAGCACATCCATAAACCTCCTCTTTGGACTTCCTCTTTTCCTCTTGCCTGACAGCTCCATCCTCAGCATCTTAACATCTTTAACTCTGTCACCTCCAGCTCTGCCTCTTGTCTTTTCGTCAGTGCCACCGTCTCCCATATAACCCATATAACATAGCTGGTCTCACTACCATCTTGTAGACCTTCCCTTTCACTCTAACTGGTACCTGTCTGTCACAAATCACTCCCGACACTCTTCTCCACCCTGCCTGCACTCTCTTCTTCACCTCTTTTCCGCACTTCACATTACTCTGGACTGTTGACCTCAAGTATTTAAACTCATTCACCTTCGCCAGCTGTACTCCCTGCATCCTCACCATTCTGCTGTCCTCCCTCTCATTCACACACATGTATTTTGTCTTAGTCCTACTGACCTTCATTCCTCTCCTCTCTAGAGCATACCTCCACCTCTCCAGGGTCTCCTCAGCCTGCTCCCTACTCTCACTACAGATCACAATGTCATGTGCAAACATCCATGGGGGCTCCTGTCTCATCTCATCTGTCAACCTGTCCATCACCATTGCAAATAAAGGGCCACAATCCATACATTGACATGTATTGACATGTTTTACTGACATACTGTGTTTGTGTGTTTGTGTAATATATACTGTGTAAAAGTCTAAGCCAGGCAAAGTAAAAGTTTAATTTATGTGGGTAGTATGTGTATATTTATTCAGAAATGCATGATTTAGCATTAAAATATACTGTGTATATATAGGCTAATATGTGCATGTGCACTATAAAAACGAACAAGAATTATGTCTGTTCCCCAGAAATGATATTGATATCTAGTTGAATGGCTAGAAGAACACAGCTTTGGTTCCAAAACTCTCCTCAAGAACACAACAGCCGTCTCATGTATTTGTTGAATTTTGCTGTTATCCCACTTAATTAGTCAGCTTAGTTAAATTTCAGTTATTGATTAGCCAAAAAAGGTCTACTCATAGTTGAGTTCAACAAATATATGGGTATACAATAAACTGACACACTTTGACAGACATGTCAGTCTTACAAAAATATAATTTTAACAATTTTCTTTGCCCTCTAAGACTTTTGCACAGTAGTGTGTGTGTGTGTGTGTACCTATGGTTCAGTGTTTCAACAGTGACAGTTCTTTTTATTTTGATTCTTGAAACGTCACAGAAATATATATTGAATTCAATATATCGAGTGAACTGTACAGGCATTATATATACAGTATGTAGCCCCCTTCCTTTGAAGGGACCAATAGTATTTGGAAAACTAAATAACATTATCTTAAGATAACCAACACCTGCCTGAGGTCGGGAACCTATAGACATCATGCAGTGCTCACTTTCTTCCCTGATGATGCTCTGCCAGGCCTGAACTGCATTGATTTCATTTCCTGATTGTTTCAGGAGTTGTTTTATCTTTTAGTCTTGTTGTCAGTTGAAAAGCAAGCTCAGTTGGATTTCAGTCAGGTAATTGACTCAACCATCTCAGGACATTCCACTTTTTGGCTTTTGAACCCTGGTTGCTTTAGCAGAATGCTTTGGGTTGTCATCCTGTTGTGGTGTAAAGCACTGTCAAATGACTTTTGATGCATTCTGTTGAATCTGAGCATATAAGATGTCTATACACCTCAGAATTCACCCTGTTGCTTTTATCAGCAGTCACCTCATCAGTAAATACGAGGGAACCAGTTCCATTGGCAGCCATATGTGGCAAAGCCATAACATGACATTCCTCCACCATGTTTCACAGAAGACGTGGTCTTTTAAGATCATGAGCTTCGTTCTTTTGTCACACTTGTCTCTTTCCATCTCTCTGGTAGTGGTGAATCTTTGCCTCATCTGTCCCTAAGATGTTCTAAAACTGTTCAGGGTTTTTTTTGTTTTTTTATGTACTTCTTAGCAAACTGCAACCTGGCATTTCTGTTCTTAAGGCTTACCAGTGATTTTTGAGCTTTTTTTTTTTTTTTTATAAACCGTTGACCTTGGCCCAGCTAATGTTTCTGCTGTGTCTCAGATTTTATTTTGTGCTCCTTGAGCCTGATCATGGCTTGCATTGACATCTCTGTGACAGCAGCCATAGAGTCAGAATGGAAATACCAGACACAAGAGGCTCAGAGTTCATTCTGTCAGCTTCATTGTGTATGAATTGAGGATGCAGTATCACACCTGGTCAAGGAACAGCTAAGCAGCCAGTTGTTCACTTTTGCTTCCTTAAACTAGGACTGACTACATACAAGACGTACCGCAATTCCTGTACCATTCACCCATTTTTATCTAAATATCCTCAATTTAATGCTGCATATCTATACTTAAAACTCACCTTCTTTCATTTCAATACTGATATCCTTGGGTTTAGAGAGCCTAATACTTAGCCCTCTTTAGCCAGCTAAGTGATCTTGCTAGCGTTAGCTGTATGAAATACATTGCTAAATCCATAGCACATCATTAATGTTCAAGTTATTTTAAGACAACAGTTGGACTTTGTGGAATTAAGTCCGTGATCCACACCGAGTAATATGGAAAGCTTACACGAGATAGCTGTAGTGCTAGTTAGCAGTACAGATTGTTAAAGCAGTCACTGTAAAGCATGTATGTAAACAAGTATGAGTCCCATTGACAGCTACAGATGAAGCATTAACTTCAACTGTAAATTCTGTACCTATAGTGAAGAAATGGTCCAGTCGGGCCACATTCCGGAGTTCTGACTTAAAAGAAGAAAAACTTTGCCTTAACTGTAAATAGAAGCTATTTAAAAGGCTATTAAAGTGACATCTTGCATCCCTTAAAACAATTGTAGCAGAAGCACATGAAGTTAATACATTTTTCTAAATCTCGTCTACCTGGGCATGTGTTTATTAGGTGACTTTTGGCTATGAAAACTTGCGCTAGATGTTATTTGATTTCTTTGTAAAACATCATTCATGTTAGGATTAACGACATTTAAAAGGATCATGTCACTCATTTCTCATACTGGTAAACCAATTATAGTTACTCTTTGCAAAAGTATTGATGATTAAATATTCAAAGCTGTCTATCATTGCCTGGTTTTTTAAATCACTTTTACAAACAGATTACAAAAAGACATGATAAAATCTGTTGCAACACAGGCTAAATCCTTTGGGTCTTTTGTGGTGCACGTTTTAGAAGAAATTGCTGAATCATAATAGACCGATATATATGGAATGTTGAAATGCTATGAAAGTCCGTAGTGAAAAAAATTTTATGGTAGTATTGATGTGGCGAGCATCTAAACCAGTTTGTCTGTATGCAGTCTTACATTGATTCCAGCATCAAATTAAAATCACATTATTGTGTGTGTTTTTGGTAGATTGAGTGTAATTGGTTACTAGTAAAAACCAATCCCAAAACTTGAATATCAGGAAGCTATTTCCATTATTTCTTATGGAGAAAATCATTCGTTGTAGATCCATTCAAGAAACTGCAATTAATCTCCACCAAATATACATAACACACACACACACTATTTCCACATAATAAAGAACAATTTAACCACTGTCTGATTTCCAATTGGTAAATGAGGTAATAAAAATTTCTGTGTTTTATATGCAGTCTTTTTCCGGTGCCATTCTGTAGTAATCGCGACAAACATTTAAGTTACATTTATGAAAGGAAAAAATTATATTAAAAGAGAAATCGATCCACCGTAACGGCCCGTTACTGCAACGGTTTGTCAATGAGATACTCGTGCGAATTTACAGCATTTCTTTGATGTGCTTCGGCCACGCTTGGGCGGCGCTCATTGTGACGGGACTACTTCACTCGGATACCAGATATGGGTATTAATGTATGTGACTCATTATGGCAGGAATCTGGACACTGGATTGTAGGTATGCTGTGTTTATGACTGATATCAGTAGAATTAAAATGTGCGTCATTAATATTCTAAAAAAAATTCAGAGCAAAACATTGAGTGTATCATGAAACTTTCCCTTGACTAAAACGCGAATTACGTTATTCTTCGCTTATGTCGAAATACGCATGATAAAGTATTTTATGAATAATCCAGCAAACATATGTTTTTAAATTTTCTGCTGGTTAACGAAACTGTGCATTCTTAATGGAAGGCGCTGTAGCTGTGAGATTTTTATCTGCAAAGGCTGACATAAGATGTTTTATTGGAAAGCTCAGCTACTGTACAGGAAACTGACTGGTGTTGACCCAGAGCACAAACATACTCTAAACCAGTGTTGTTCTGATAATGGAGCATATTAAAACCATCAACTGTCACGTTGGGCGCGAGTTTTTGTGATAATTTATATTAAAATATTTTATAGCGCGTAAAGCAGTAACAGTAATACAGTTATTGTAATGTGAAGTTTCCTGGAAGAAATTTTAAAATAATAAGAGTCAAAATGCCAGTACCCTGGATATATCAGTATTCACAATGCCTGCTGTCTTAATGTCTTATTGATGGAGACATGCTTTAGATTTTTCAGGTGTAGTCCGTTTCTGCCGTTGTGGTACAGTGTTTCCCGATCCTTGTTGTGTAGCTTTGGAGCACTAGTGTTTTTGCTATGGCTGCTCAGTTTGGTATCGCAAGGGTAAAAACATGATCAGTTAGATGTCCTTGCTCATTCAGTCATCATTTGCTATTGTTTTTTTTAAATTTGTATGCTTCTCGCTCATTTGTCGCGATTCAAAAATCCTGAAGTTGAGCTTTTATTTTTCTCCATTCAGAATTCATGTTTAACCTTAGCATATGTTGAGCCTGTTTTCTGGAATACTCCCCTGGTCCAGCATGAGCGGTTTAAAGATGCATGCATTGATTAACAGTGGATTAGCGCCTACTGCTTTGTTACAGAGCCACCAATCAGTGCCTGCCTATTGGTTCGCCTTGAAGCTGCCTTTTCAAATTTGGCGACATAAAATTTGAAAGCACTAAAGACAAAAACAGTATGACAGTCCAGTTCTCTTGGGATCCCCGATGAATCCTATTTGTGATAGTGGACTTCCCATTTTTTCAGCAATAAAATACATTTAAATAATGGGTTGCAGGGTTTGTGAAAAAGTTATAGGTAACATGATCTGCCAGAGTTTTCATGGTGATGCATCATTTATTTCCCCTTAACACACTACATTAGCCATAGAAAACTGATCTCTCTCTACTATGTGGTGCTGTAAATTTCGGCATGACTGTAAATTGTGCTGGTGCATACCCTGGCCCAGTTTCCGTCAGTAATTAATTAATTCATGCCACCCAAGCCAGGATGGTTCTTATTTTAGCGGTCTAGAGGCATGACTGGCGTTGAAGAAGTGTTTCTTAAAGAGCCGGCCCACTTGTTAGCATTTCAGCACAGTGGATCAGATTTTTGTTCCATTCAAAATGCTGTCGATAAAAGGACCTTCTAATTTCCCAACTGAGGACTTTCTTATCAGATACTGAATTAAATTGCCAGTGGGTTCATTTTGGGGATGAATGTGTAACCCATTTTCCGGTCTGATTTTCTTAAAGCCTTTTCTCTGTTGGGTAATGGAATAAGGCTTTCATTCATGATTTATTAGCTGTCAGAGATATGCTTTGGAGAGACAAAGTGTGGTGGCATTGGGCGTATTTAGTCAAGGGCATGGAAGAGCAGCTGGAGGCTATGATACTATAAGTTGAAGTATTCTATTCTGCTCTTTGTGGTCATGTTAGTATTATGCGGGGTGGGGGCTGCATGGATCAATGCAGCAAGTAAAAGTTAAAAAAATTTATTACTTAAAATATTTTAAACTTGACTGTCGAATCAGTAAGCGTCAAGGGGGATGATTTGGAGTGACGCAGTCTTTGGGATGAACAAGGTTTGTATGTAATTGCTGCCTGAGTGAAAATTCTGGTGACCTGACTAGGACAGGTTACCAATGTTGATAGAATCGTCATTCCTCTGGGACGGGTTACCGGTGATGACAGAATTCCTCTAACAATACAATAACAGGACCTTACTGCTGCCATATCAACCTCTGCTCTGGACGTTAAGCGAGAATACAGAGAAACTGGCTTGACTCACTCTTGGATTGTATTACTTGGGGGGAGGGGCACCGTTCCCTCGCACGGCCAAAGTTGGAGGTTTGAATCCCACCTCTGCTCTGTGTGTGTGGGTTTTGCAGGTTCTCGTGGGTTACCTCCAGGTACTGTGGTTTCCTCCAAAGACATGTGGTTTAGGCTGTTTGCTGTGTCTAAATTGCACATTGTGTGTGTGACTGTGCCCTGAGATGGGTTGGCATCCCATCCAGGGTGTCCACTACCTTGTGATCTAATCTGCCTGAGATAGATCCTGCATAGGATAAACGTTTTGGACACAGGATGGATGGATTTGTTTGATTCATGGTCATTCAAATGTCTATAATAAAAGACTGCAGTTAATATTGCTAGCTAAATTAGCAGAATTGCATATGCTCTCTCTGGCTGTCATTAATAGCTTGTAGCCTGGAGTGCATGTGAAGTCTTAGTACATATTAGCGAGATGGTTGCTCCTACTGCAAATCTTCTTTGGCTGACTGCTCTCAGGTGGTGATTATAGGAGAGATTAACAACTGGTCCAATGTGACTTAACCCGTCAGCTGACTCGCATGTTATCAGATGTGTCGAAGGCATCCTTTAAGGATAGGTAACCTGATATCTGATCAGTGAGGTATGCTGACCATACGTGACACAGGCATGTACCAGTTAGCCTTTTGTTGTCAAAGCTTTTTGTTTTTATCCGTGTTGTTTTATAAATGTGCTGTTAAATCAATTACCTGCTTTTTCATATCTGTGGATTTCTTTTCTATTTGGCTGTTATTTAAGCAATTTTTATAAAGTAACAATGCAATGATGACACAAATGCTTTTTTTTTCTTCCCTTTTCTCAATGTACTAAACAACCTCTCTGAAGCCTTTTTCTGTGCTCTCTGTCCCCCCCACAGGTCACAACTTGTGTGAGCCCCCCGTTCCCTCCCCCCGCCACTGCCGGCAGGTTGCTATGGAGAACTCCTCAGTGGCGTCTGCGTCCTCAGAGGCCGGCAGCACCCGCTCCCAGGAGATCGAAGAGCTGGAGCGCTTCATTGACAGCTACGTGCTGGAGTACCAGGTACAAGGGCTGCTGAGCGACAAGAGCGAGGTGGACGAGGACGGCGAGAAGGCTGAGTCACCCGTGTCGCAGGTCAGCACGCCAGGCGGTCAGCTGAGGGAACATGCTACGTGCGGTATTGGAATTAATCAGAGAGGTGACCCCTAGTGTCCAGATTCAGAATGTCAAAAGATGCCGTTTCACTTTGATGGCTTTTGGTGAGAATGAACTTTTTTTTTTGTGGTGGTGCAGGTGTGAAAGGATGTGCCGTGCCATTTATTGTTAAACAATGATTACATTCAAACTTTTAGGGCAGTCTGGCATCCAAGCAGCTGGCCAGCTTTAGAAATTGAGCCTGGAAGGGAATCGGTTTATTGAAATGCACGTTTTTCCATCTTAGTGATTGTCTGTCCATTCTCAGTAACGTCCAGTCACTTAAATGCAGAAATGTGTCAGCGATTATAGGTAAAGAAAGGTTTATCGATTATTACACAGGAACCTTTTTGTATTCCTTTAAACTGTTAAGCAATAAAAATGTAGCTCCAGATTTTGCGTTGATAACCAGCTGGTGTGAGCTGAGCTGTCAGAGATGGTGGACAGAGCCATAGAAGGACTGGGCAAGAAGGACTGGTTTATCTGGGAAAGGAGCCATTTCACTGGCCAAGGGCACAAGCTGAAGCATGTTTGTCAGGGAGGAGAATTTAAAAATACACATGAAGATGAATTAGTGTTGGTGGAGCGGACTGTGTCTTTGTAACTGGGTTTTCTGGCATGAGAATATGTAATAGTCTAATGACAGCTGATAAAGTTGACTCATTTTAGTCCCCTCTTCTGCTTTGGAAGCTCCCTGTGTATGCTCCAAATGAATTCAAGTGGAATTAAATTTTGTGATTTTGAGTTTGGTGAGTGGCACTTTTTTTTTTTTCCCCCACCTGTCTTCTGGTTCCAAGATAAACCGCAACACAGCTCTAAAACCCTGCTTGTGTGCTTTTTGGGTACACAGACTTCTCGCCCTCGATTTTCTCGTCTAGCAGCTGTTTCCTCTTCTGTCACGTTGGCCGCCACTGTGTCCTGCCCTCGGCCTCGGTACCTTCGTACACTGAGACTTTCCCCGTCCACACGCTGTGCCACGTGACACCTTTTCAGCAGCGGCTGCCTGGCCATGCTGTAATGATTAGTGTTCCATTCAAACGTGAGAACAGTCAGACTGTCGTAACAGGGAAGCAGTTCGGTAGCCCTGCAATGGGATTGGCTGGTAAGTCTTCAGTGAAGAATGCAGCCTTAACACTGACACCAAGAGTCGTGCCGTGTCTGCACTCGAAAGATTTGTCAGCTTTCTTTGACTTTTTGTGGTTTATCATGATTGGTGGGTTTTGTTTCTGTGAAAACAAATATGTAATAAACTTCTGAAGTATGTGCTTTCTTGGATTTATGTCTGGTGTCATTATTTTAACATTTGCTTTATATTGTCCTCCACATCCTTGTCCTTATGGTCGTGGTAACATTATCTCTGAGATCCATATCACCCCGAGGAATCCGACCACATGGATGCCTGTATTGTAGAAAGACATGTCACTCCCCCCTCCCCCATTAAAAGCCTTGTAGCCTGTAATCAGTAATTCATATAAAACCAGGGTTCATTATTCTGAAATGGCTTTGAGTCTAATTTATTAAGATCTGTGTTGTACTCAGCACAGGCACAGCCAAGATTGATCTATATTGTCTGAGGCATAAAAGTATACAAGTCACACCAGAATAAAACCACCTGTTATTAGAAACAACCTGTAGTCTTGTCCTAAAATTACTGTTTGTATAAACTACCATGCACATCTCTTTGCAACCTTATACTAAAAAAATTGCCACTGCTCATTGCATCAAGTTGGCTTGTTCTCTGGAATCATGGCTGAGTCCTCTTACTGTTTTTAAATGATGTAAATAGCGAGCAACCTGACTTATTCATCTCTGTCAACCCCCCCCCCCCCCCCCCCCCCTCCTCCCTCGGGGAGTCGTACGTCCACAGAAGGCACAGGAGGGGGTGGGTGTGGGGGGGGGGGCCGGGGGGGGCGTGGCGGAGGGTGGGGT
>JAACJT020001348.1:0-15417 GCA_009936485.2 Gymnarchus niloticus | reverse complement strand
AAGTTATAAATTGGGGAGAAATGTCCCATAACCATGAAAGTGCTTTGATGAGACTTGTTTTGTGTTAGAAAGGGAAGCATGCAAAAGTTCAAATGAAGTAATGCTAAAGGGGCAAGTTAGCTGAAAAAAGAATGGAAAAGACGTCATTTGGTTATTTCCTCGATCATTTTGATTTCCATATTTTATATATATCATTAGTTAGAAAGGCTAACATATAAATGCTCTTAATAACAGCGATCGGCACTTTATTCACCCCCATGTTTGGAACGCCAAAATGTTCAAAATGAAATAAATATATATATTTAAATAAATAATTGGATAAATATATAATGAATTATTGAAATATTTGTGTCATTTTATTTTGAAATAGTTCAATAAATGTATTTTATTTCATAATAATAAGGTGGCTTCTGTGTAAGACCTTTAAATTGTATTTCATGATAAAGTTCAAACTTTTCATAATGATGTATTTCTGAACAATGTTTTAGCAAGTGACATTTTTCATAATGAAGTTACACTCTGTCTATCACTTTGAGGGGGGTGAAGTTTGTAGTCTTCCCATCTCACTCTCCAAGTTGAGAATGAGCCAGAGCAATTAAGATTAACAGCCTCACTTGAGGGCCCAATGGTGATGGGGATACTGTGGCTGGCTGCAGGACTCAAACCCAAGACTTTTTGATCCTGACTGGAGAGAACAAACCCACAGAGCCAAATGCCTGCCCTTGTAGGGGTTCTGATGTGATTTTTTTTGTATGAAAACCCTTTGGAAGACATATTGAAATCTCTTTAATTAACCAATTAAGGCCTTTTGTTGTGAATGTGCTTCAGCAACAAGACACACCTGCCAAGCAGTAGGAGCAAAGCAGGAGACTCCAGCCATCCTCCCCTCACCCCCCACAAGTGGTGTTAACGAGGTCTTGTCATAGAATACAAATGCTGGTGAGCCAGTGTTGGTGGAAGCCTTGGGCTTTCCTTGGAGAGGAACCTCATTGAGGTTGTTGGTTAAGCTGGGCAGTGTGAGATGGCTGCTAAAGGTACTTCTGTACAGAATGCGGAGGCTGAATCTTATTTGAATGTTCCCTGTTGTGTGAGCTGTTTGAAGGTGGAGCAATGGTTTGTCTGTTAATGGTAGTGGTAAAAGCAATGAAGGTGGTGTGGTGACTGTGTGGAAGGCTTTGCTGGCTGGACTGTAAAGGTGAGGCTAGACTTATTGACTAGTGATGCTGAGTGGGGGGGGTATTGAAGCTTGAGGTTGGATCATAGTGTAGAGGGGTGTTTGTTGTGGTGCTGTTGCTCTATGGTGTGAAGTGGTGTTGTGGTTCCTTCTGTCCTTTGTGAAGGGAAGGGGCCTTGTTGGTAGTGTGGTGTTAATTTATTGGTGTGGGCCTGGGGAAATGGCTTGGCCATAGTAGCTGTGTGCTGTATGTCAATGGAGTTGTGGAAAGTAGGCTGTAGTGAATGGTTTGCTTGATTGTAGATGTGAAGGTGAGGATTTGTAATGGGCTTGTGGGTGTAACTGGTTTCCTGTTTAGATGTGTTTGTAGAAGTGAGCTTGAGGTTTTGGTTGCCATTTTAAACACAATGGGTTGGTGTAAAGTGGTTATGCAGTATGCGGTAGTTTCAGATTTGGTATTGAAGGTGTGAAGTTGGCTAGGAGACTTGAGTGTTGATGGCACTGGCAAAAAGGCAAGTGAACTTCATGAAGAATGACTGCTGTTATGTTTGTGCTTTGCTTGGCCCTTTAAGGGTGAGGTGTGATGAGTTGAATTTGAGGGTGTATGGCTTAAATGTAGGTATTTCCAGGATGAGTGAGCCACCTGAGGTTTGGTGGCTGTGAGAAATGGAGATGGGTGGTGCCAAACCCTCATTTGGGCTTAGAGGTGGGACTGCATATGCTCGTGAATGTCCCCTACTAGTGTGCCATTGACAGCATTTGAATACCTGGTTGTCATGTCTAAGGTAATTGTAGAGTATGTTGTGTAAATTCTAGCAACCTTGAGTAGTTGCTGGGTGGGGATCAGTGGCATTGCCTTTGGTTTCAGGAACTGGTTGTGGACACCAGTTTGTCCATTGTACTTGGATAACTAAGTTGCAGTACTTGTGACTTGTCATGATACACTTGTCTGTTGCCTACCCTGCTCCCCCTTTCTGGTTTTTGGAGGTTTAGGTTGTAGAGGTGCACTGGCTGATATGTTATATGCCTAAAGTATAAGGCTCTAGAATATCTGATCTTTTGGTTCAATACCCCAGGTCTACTTTGTTTCGGGGGCAGGTAAATTTTTCAAAGAGTAAGTCACATTGGGCTCAAGGCCCCCGTTCTGCAGGTGAGGAATGGGGCTCTGGCAGCAGTGTGGGAGTGACTCGATATAGGCTTAGAACACTTGGTGTGGTTTGGATGTTGGGTAGCAGTCACTCTCTGCCTCTATAGGTAGAGGTGGGTGGGGATCAGTGGTACTGACTTGAATGAAGTGTTCTGTGGGCACTGTCACTCCTGCTACGTATGTTGCTGTGTATTGGAGTGCTGTCAGTGAGTCCTCACATCATGGTTATTCTGGGATTATTCTTTTTATATTGGAAGAATTCTTCCTTGGTGAATTTGCGGCTCTGCTTGTGTCCTCTTCCCACACCCTCTAGGTGTGCTCCTTTGAGGTTTGGATTGAGATTGCTGTATTGTGTGCTGGCCTGTGTCCTGATCTGTCCATCCTGAGTGACTTGGTGCCTTCTCTGCCATGATCCTGACTGGCAGACTGAATCCTCCAATATCCTGTTGATATTTGTATAAATGAAGTTGTGGTAGCCAGGGGAGGATGGGCTTCTGGGTTGAGTGTGGCTGTTTCTGGGGTTTGTTCCTGCAGAGTCCCCCCAATTTGCCTCTTGTTGCTGGCTTGGTGATGTAGTAGTGCTTTTAAAATCTGCATTATGGCCAAGCAGAGATGTGGTATGTGGTGGCAATATTGTCCAGGTAGTTTGGGAAGCATTAGCCATGTGTATGGTGGTGGGACTGACATGTGCAAAGCTGAAGAGGCCAATGAGTTTTATGGTGGGTGTTGCCCTGTAATTTTTCTGGTGAGGGGTTTTTTTTTTCCAGGTGTGCCTCCTGTCTACCATTTGTGTAGCCTGCCTCCATGATGCAGCCCACATCTTCCCTCTGTCTACAGTTCATCTCTTGTGGTTTCCAGATTTGAAAAGCAGTGGCATCTAAGCCTCCCCCAGTGTGCTTGTAGTACTTGCAGTTTGGTTTTTCTGGCTTTTATTTGGTTAGAGATTTATTCTAGTGGGTTTTGTATTAAGGTCTTGGCCTGTGTGTAGGGGAGTTAGGGAGGGAGGTGTTTTGTTGTAGGCATGGTAGTTTTGGCCTGTGTCAGTCCTGCTATTATGGTGTTTTTACTTGTCACTTTGTATGAAGTTGACTGACTACCCACTTGTGTGGTTTTCCCCACCCCTTTGTGTTCCTTGTACCAACTGTAGTATGGCTTGAGTGGGGATTAAGTATGGTTTAGGCCCATGAATGTGTAATGTGGTCATGGTGGCAGGCTGCATTTCCCATGTAGGCATGGGTGGGGGCCAGGGCAAATGTTAGCCATAAGGGTGTGGAATGGGATTGGAAAAGTGGTGAGCATGTATGTGGGGCTTGAGACTGAGCCAGTGGGTGGCTGAGCCATTAGTTAGAATGTGTTGTGTTCATAATGCTACCATACAAGAACATCGAAGTGCTTTGTGTGGCCCATGGTCCCCAGAGTAAGGCAATGGTGAGTGATAAGGAGAAAGTGCCTGAAAAACAAAACTGAAGGTAGAAGTGTGTTCTCTGGCTGATTGTGGGCTGGACAAATTCATGAATGCAAACATGCAGCAACATTGTACAAGAGGGTATTGGAGGATCCAGTAGTGAGCCAGTTTGGTAGCTCAGGAGACAGCTAAACTGGAGGGGTTATGTTGAACAATGTTGATGTTATAGTCATATATGATGTTTCTTGTGTCCCTGCAGGTGTGGTGGCCTACTGGTGCCTGGAGTGCAATATGGTGTCATTTGTGTGAAGTGTGCCTAGTGGCTGGTAGCCACCATAGAGGATGGTAGCCACCATAGAGGATGGTAGCCACCATAGAGGATGGTTCCTCCTGTGATGTCAGCATAGCATGGGGTGGGGGCCCTTGGCCTAGGATTATGTAGGGTGTTCTGTAACTAGTTTTGGTTAGTGTTATGAGCCACAGGAGGTGGTGTAAATGTTGTCCCTGAGGGTTTGTAGAGGGTGTGTCTAACAGGTAGTCAGGTCCAGTATTTGGCTAAGTAGAGGGATGTTTTTTTTGGGGGGGACATTGTCAGGTTGAGTCCCTGAAGTGTGTGCTAGAATATCAGGTGTAGTGTTCTTTCACGAGGCCATAATATGGGCTTTGTGGTGCAGTAGTTTTGGTTTGTGGCCTGGTGTAATGTAGTGTTGGACACAAGCAGTGTTCATTGGGGTGGTTTCTTGCTGATTCATGGGTGGGACAGGACATGGCCCAGTTACTGGTGTTTTAAGTACTGTTCAGGTTAAGTGTGTAACGGGTAAGTCAGTTAAATTGGTTCCCGGTCAAGAGGGGACACCCTACTGGCAATCCGGCTGAAGGAACTGGACCTCAAAATTGAGATGAGTACTAGGCACAGCTTTTACGCTTGGGCTTTGGAAGTCGAGGCAGACAAGATCACCTTGAAGAGGATGAGCATGGGACAGCAGAAGCCCATGCCTCTTCCACGAAAGGTTAGTTCTCCAGTCATCATGCAACGTACGCCAACTGTCACTGGTCCCACTGACAATTGCGGTGTTTATACACCAATTGCTCCTCCTGTGTCTCCGCCTTACTCTACCGGTCTTCCTTCTGGTTCACCTGAGACATTGAACCAGGGGTTGAATGTGAGCTGGCACATCGGTTTAGTACGTGTCTCAGGAAAGAGGTTGCTGCCTATTTCCCTATATTTGAGCATATTGCTCTGACTTTGAACTGGCCCTGAAACCTTTGTCTCCTGTTGCAATGCAGGCTAGTGGGGGAAGCCCAAGAAATCTGTTCTGCACTTGCCTTGGAGCAAAGCTTAGATTATGACATGGTAAAGGCTACAGTATTAAAAGCCTATGAATTGGTTCCCAAGGCATATTGGCAGAACTTTAGGAAGTTGGGTAAGTCTGCCAGCCAAACGTGGAGTTTGCCTGGGAGGTGGTACTGTTTAAGTGGTGTACTGCTAGTAGTGTTATGAGCTTTGATCAGCTCAAGGAGCTGATCTTGTTAGAAGAATTTAAGAACTGTGCCTGATTGTGTGGTTGTGTGTTTAAATGAACAAAAGGTAACTTCTCTTGTGGAAGCTGCCACCCTTGCTGATGAATTTCTTAACACAAACTGTTTTCACCCCAACTCCACCCAGGGAAAAAAGTGGAACCTGTCACCGCTCACTCAGATACCCACCCTTCATCTAATGTACCTGTAGAAACTTGAATGTTTTTACTGTCATGAATGAGGTCAATTTCAGTCTGCCCAGCATTAAAATGGAAAAAAACGCCTGGTTACAGTCCACTAAAGGTTGACTCTGTTAGTCACGTTGAGTCTCACTCGTCACCCCAAATCGTCGAATCCACTTTTCAGCTCTTCGTATTGTCTGGAACTGTGTCCCTAGGTGAGAGGCCCAAAACACCCTGTAACCATTTAACAGGCAGCACCTGTATCATGTAATTTGTTTTAAAGTGTGCCTTTTTCTGAAGTCTTATTGTGGGAGTGATGTTTTGGGGCTGGGCATTGACCTGGGAATAGTATGTGTACTGTTACGTAACATTTATTTGGAAACTGAAGATTTCTCTGGTTTCGTGAAAGTACCTGTTGAGGCCAAACTCCCAGTTTTGGGAGTTGGTTATTCTAGGGAATGATATTATGGGATGGAAAGTGGCTCCCTTACCATAGGCTCTCCCGAACCTAAGGTGTGCACCCATTTTGTCAACACCTTTTTGATTGTGAACACCTGTGGGGTTCGTGTGTGTTATGTGCTGTGGTATTCTGGGATTTTTTTTTTGTTCCAGGCCTGCCTGCCATTCGTCTCTCCAGTCCGTCCATTTGTCTGCTCTGCCTCTGTGACCCTGCCCACATCGCCCCTCTTTCTGATTGCCTACTGTGTATGACTTTGGATTTGTTTTTTCTGATTATTGCTTCTCCCTTTTGTACTTTTGCTGGTTTTGTTTTGGTTATTGATTATTTGGCCTGGTTTTTTGTTTGATATTGTTTTGCCCTTTGGATACTGTTGCCTTGGCTTTTGTGTAGTGTATGATTTTGATCTGGTGTGTAGGGAGTGACTGCCATTTTTGTTTTGTGTGGTTTTGGTTCTGTGTGTTGGAAAATTCCTCTCCCTCTCTTTTTGTTCATAGGTTAAGTTGGCTTTGGAGGATTTATTTTTGTACTTTGGCCTGGGTCACTCCTGATGATATCACCAGTGTGTGTAAAAAAAAAAAAGTGTCACATATATGAAGTCACCATTCTCACAACCCACTTGTGTGCTGTTCATTTTCACATCCATTCTGTTACACCCCAACCTGGGCCTATTGTAATATCCCCAAAGCTCCATAGAGCTTGTTGGTTGATCAAGTGTGGGTAGGGGCTGTCTGTTCCCTTCTCCCGACTGTATGGAGGGAATAAAGTAGCTCTCCTGTTTATCATGATCTCATTAATCCTGTAGTTGAGGGAGGGAAGGGTAAAGTGTAGTCCTCAGTGTGGAGGAGCAGGTAAGGATTTTAGCCTCTAATAGGACTACCCTGACCATAAAGTGTCTATGCCCTGTGGAGAAAGGGCAGGGTGATTCTTCCCAGAAGGTACCCCTGTAATGTTAGCCAAGATGCATGCAGCATGGCATGCTGCTGTGATTTACAATTAGGAACCCTAGACAAGTTACAGCCCAAGTGTACTGTCTATGCCCATGGCCTTTGAATCAGCTAAGGCATTTAGTAAGTATCATGTTAAGGAGGCAAGGTTCAAATGTGCCTTTCTGTGGTGACTGATAATAGCTTCCCTCTGCTACCAGTCAGGACATGCAGCTGTTGCCCCCACACCGGGGCTGTCTAGAAAGTCTGTGTACATAGGTGGAGGATAGAACACAGGCTAGATGTAGACACTCAGGAGGTGCACTACACCTTCTGAGATTGTCAAATGGATGTGTGATGCCCCTAGGGTAGGATGTGACAGGTGAGTAGCACTGTACAATAAAGTCAACAGCAGCTGTTGGCCTGTACAGTGTGATCCAACACTCTTCTATGCAGTGGAGTGATGGAATACTGGCTTTTTCCTTTGGCCTGTGGTTCATATACCCTGAGGGTATGGGCAAGTCTTGTGGTATAGCATCACACTGCAAATTACAGCTATACAATACTTGATGTGGCCACATCAGCACAAGATGTAGTGAGGATGGCCAGTTTTGTGCCTGTGCTGGTTGATCTAGTGGGGGTGAATGTCATGCTACCAAGTCACTATAACATCTAAAGGTTAGAAACAGTGGGCCTGCATTTTAAAATGAATGTGCCTACCTGGGTTTATACCTCAGGCCTTGAGTAGTGGCCAAAGTGTGCCTAGAGCATGCTCTAGAGTCCCACATTCCTGGCTGTAAAGTTTTGCCACTCTAGTCCCAGAGTGGAGTGTTTGCTTCAATAGCCATGAAGCTAATGTGGGAGTTCCAGTCAGAATGCTTGCTGTCCAGATTTAGAGAATTATCATTGGTTTGCCAAATGTGTGGCTCAGCTTCTTGGTAAGATTAGTACTAGTTATCTATACAACAGGGAGGAAGAGGAGAAAGTATGTCTCATATCAGCCTGGTGTGTGTGTCACTTCTTTTGGGGTGAGGGGAGTCCTGGCTATAATGTGCTGTAAAATAAGTACCTTGCAGGTGTGAGCCATTATATCATCAATGTAAATTCTCAAGGAAAGTCAAAATGAATTTCATGAAAATTCCAATTTACTTGTGCCAAACACACATGAGCCCTGGGAGCAGAAGGTAAATCTCCAGTCACCATGATGCCCTTGGGTGCCACTTTGGCATCATCCATGAAGATGCCGTTTTCTTTGCCTTATCCTTAGAGAGCTGTAAGACACAATTACATTTGGTTACTGAGGAGCATTAGGGATCCTGATTTACCAGAAATCCTTTAATCTTCAAATTGATTCTCCCTTGTTGTGTGCCAGACACTTTGGGGCAATCTCCCTCTTTGTTTTTATGTAGGATACTGATGTCACCAATTTGTTGATGGCTTTATCCTGGCCAGCTAATGGGTGGATGCATGATCACAATGTTGTCAAAGTGAGAATTGTTTTAAGGCTAGACTTAGAGTGAGCCAGAGTGGTACACTGCTGCTGGAAGAGCATTCCACAGCTGTGCAGCCCAACATTACTAGTTGCAAGAGTGAACAAATAACCAAACCATGCAAGGCCTTAGTACTTTACATTGGCTTCCTGTTAAGTCTCACACCAACTTTAAACATGACTAACTGGACCTCTGAACTTCAATCATATTAGACTTTTGCACCAGCCAGAGTGTTAACCTGGAGTTGTAGCCAGAAAACAGCAGTACAATAATCCAATCTGGAGTTGATTAAAATAATGAATTAGCTTCTCCACCTCATTGAAGGACAAGGTTTTCCAAACCTTGGCTAGATTCCTCAGATTTTTAAAAAAAAAAGCAAGCAGTCTTATTAGGAATATCACTGTGAGCATCAAAGGACAGATCTGGGTCAACAAAGCCACCAAGATTTCTAACCAATGTGCTTGGTTTAAATGAGCATCCATTATATTTTACATCAATCTGTGCTTGAAGCCCTCTAGGACTAAGCAGCATTACTTTGTGTTATCTTGGTTTAGGAGCAAGAAATTTCCAGCCATCCAGCTCCTAATATCTAACAGACAGTCTTCAATCATTAACAGATGAGGCAATTCACCAGGTTTAGCTGATATGTATAGCCGTGTGTCATCGGAGTGGAAATTGATACCATATTTTCTAATTAATGTCACCAAGTGGCAGCATAAACAGGGTGAATGGCAGTGGGCCCAACACAGATCCTTGTGGAACACCATAACTAGTATAATCGGAGCATTTATTGCTAACATAAAGTGGGATAGGACTGTAGCCAGGACAGAGCCTGCCCCATAATATCAACCAGAGATTCGAGTTGGTCTAAGAGAATGTCATGGTCAATAGTATTGAACGCTGCACTGAGATCAAAGAGCATCAGCAAAGAAAGACAACCACGAGTAGCTCCTTTGTTACTTTCACTAATGCAGTTTCAGTACTGTAACATTGTGTACACCCAGATTGAAATACTTCATTTATGCCATTTCTCTGTAGGAACAAGCACAATTGTTTTTCTACCATTTTCTCCAAGATTTTAAAGAGGAGGAGGTGGTTTGAGATAGACATATAATTTGCCAAATTGCTAGGATAAAGCTTAGGCTTCTTAAGAGCAGACTTGACAACAGCTACTTTTAGTGATTTTGGTACATATCCAAGACTTACTAAACTTAGTGATGAGTTAAGCTACTACCGATTGCTCTTTAACAAGGCTTGCAGGAATAGGCCCCAACATGCAGCTATCCATTTTGGAGTAAGATATTAGGTTTAGAAGTTCAGATTCTCCTTCAGAGGTAAAAGAATCCTGCATTACTCCTATCCACTACAGGGGGACCAAGCACATTCTGGAAGCAATCTGTGGCAGTGGTACTACTTATTTTACCAATGAAGAATGCCAAAATCATTGCTTTTTTTTTTTTGAGATTGCAACCTATCTGTGGGTATAGGCTACACCAGAATGATTCCTAATCAGTTTAGACACGGAATCAAAGAGGAACCTGCCGTTACTCTTGTGGTTGTCTGTCGACCAGGAGAGAAATGTGGATCTAGCTGCGATCGGGGCTTGTTTGTACTTTAAAACATTATGTTTGTGTGCAATTTTGAAAACCTCCACATTTCACGAGTACTATTCATGCTCCAATTTCCTTGAAGCATTTTCAAGTTCACGGGTATAGTCAGTGTACCAAGAAGCACATTTCTTTAAGCATTTTCTTGCCAAGAGGAGCAACCAAGTCAAGACTGCTACAAAGTGAGTGATAAATTATATTGATCGATACCTGTTTGAGCTCAGATTCGTTTGTGGGCTTACCAATCTGGGAGAACGGCAGGGGAAGCCTGTTAACGATAGCAACTGCGGGTGAGAGAGTAATACGGCGACTAACGCTTGCTTTGGAGACATGTAGAGTAGCAGATCTCAGTAGTCCTTCAAATGTTAGTAGAGTGATCTGAGACTGCAGGGTTTAGAGGGAGAATAGACACGTGCTCCACAGGGATACTGTGGTTGAGAATCACGTCTAAAGTGTGGTTACCTGAGTGAGTAGGCCCTACTATATTCTGCACAACACCAACAGATTTAAGCAGAGAGGCAAATGCCATAGTGCAAGGATGAGTCATTTTCCATGTGGATATTAAAATCCCCAACAATTACAGCTTTGTCAGTACTATCAACTAGATCAGACAGGAAGTCAGAAAACTGTTAAAACTGCTATACGACCCAGGTGGTCAATAAATGACAAGACCAAGCGACGGTGGGGAGTTACAAGCATGTGAGCTGACGACAGGAGAAGACACTCATTTAGCGCCAAGTTTCCATCAAGGAGAGCATACAGAGACAAGAGTTGGTTACGTTATCTTTTATAAGCAATGCCTTGGGGGTCAAAGCCCCAACTTCAGCCTGACCTCACAGGGACTTTGTGACAATGGTTCTAACTTGATATTTATCAAGTTATTAAAGCAGATATTGCGGAATAGTCCTCTACAATATAAAGTGCAGGAAACAGTCTCAATATAATGAACCTCAGGTGACAACTCTAAGCAGCTAGCAGACAGTCGGTTAAGCTGAGTGTGAGGCCTCGACTTGGCTCTGGTGAGTCAAGATTTTCCGAGACCATTAGCTATGCTTTTCGACGAGAGTCATACCTGGCCACGTAAGATGAATTCCCCCTCTTTCTTCAAAAGTCCAGGCTTGCCCAAAAAAAAAAAAAAAAAAATTCTGCCAGATAATCGACAATGCCCCACATAATTTATTGGGCGCGATTCTGACAGATAACAATGCAGTGATGATAACCTGTAAATTTCATCGCCGCATCTAGCGGGATTTAGCCCAGGGCACGTTACTGACACAGATGTGCTTCGCAAGCGTGCGGGTCAATGACGAGGATTTAACATACCAATTTTAAAATACAAAAGTTTGAACAACTTCAATAAAGAATGTGGTGCACACAAATTCATATTAAATTCCAAAATTGATTTTACTGTTTTATCCAGATGAATTGGACATGGCCTTTAAAAATGTCATGTGGGGAGACCAAGATTTCTTAATTCATTTCCCTAAGATGTTAAAGGAACTTGTGTTCCATCCTAAAAAGATTTAGGCCAGATCTTAAAATTACTGAACTACAAATCTCTTGCAATGTTCCTCTACTGAAGATGGATTCCTTCTCTTATCTCTCTGCTGTAGAGGACACTGGTGGATTAAAATCCTCATTCAGAGGTCTACCACCGTTTGACCTGAATTTTCTGGCTGCTCTTGTGCTAAAGCTACAGCAACCAAATTTAGGTGAACACTCTCTATAGATGGCAGTGTGATATCTAACACAGCATTTGCCTTCTCTTTCCCTGTGAGCAGTGGATGCAGCCCATATTTCTCTTTCCGGTAGCTCACTAGACTTTATATATGGAATCTTTCCCTGCCGTTTCCTTCTCTGGTAGCTGAAACAGTAACGTAACATCATGCCATTAATCTACAAAATATAGTCGATATTTTTCATTAATAAAATAACATTTCCGTCAGGTAATAAAAACCACACAAGCAATATGTACTTCATGTTACTTTATTTATGGTTTTCATTTTTTTTTTTTTTTTAAAAAGTTAAAAAATTCTCCTAGCAAGGTACTCTGCTCTTGCTGCAGGGTCAGAGAAAGGTAACACGCTGCCTAAGGCTATGCAGCTTTTTCTGTGCTTGACAGCGGCATCTGGTAAATAGAGTATAACTGTTTCAAACACAATTATGCATTAGTAATTGGCAGCATGAAATTAGATGCTATAAATTTTTCATGATATTGTACAAACCACCATTTCTGAAAGAAACGACTCAAATTGCATTAATCTTCAAATTTATTCCAAATGCTTATTGAATGTAATTTATACACATGAAAGTACAAACACTGCCAATCTAGGACACCTTTCATGGGAAACACTAATCGTCTCACCCTATGAAAATCATGTGTTGCGACCAAATATCAAGTTCACTCAACCTTTATAGGCACAGAATTAGCCACCTCACCAAAACAAGCTAGTGTTCTACATAAGATTACTATCAAATTATATATTTGGAGAAATTTGTTTTGAGGTCTTACCACGACATCCAAATGTGGCAACTACATACCAGCTGCTAAAGGTTATTTTTTTCCCCTCCTAACGAGTGTTACAAACCAACAGCACTGACAGAACAGTTCATGCAAAATCTCCCCACCCAGCTCTACACCTCAGACTACAGCCTAGTCAATGAGTGAGTAGCTACCCAAGGCCTTAGGATTAGTATTTTAGTCAGCATAAGCCATAACAGAAAACCAATGTATATTAGTCCCATATTGTTCTTTAACCAAACTTGCAAGCTCCAGTCAGAAAGATACATCCAGTAAGCAGCATTACAATAATCCAATATACAACTGATAAAGGCACGAGTTGGCTTCTCAGTATCACTGAAGGACAACATTTGAAAATCTTGGCTATATTCCTCAGACAGAGGAAGGTTGTTCTGTTACCGCTAGTCACCTACACAGCATGGGGGGGCTAGGTTAACATGGACACAAACCATCAACATGGTGGGGTTTTTGCATCCACATTCACCATCCCCCCCACACTGGGTGGGTGGTTGTGTCCATGTCCACCTACACAGCATGAGGGGGTGAAAAGGAAAAAAACCACCCCCCCATACTGTGTAGGTGAACATGGACACAAACTCCCCCAACATGGGGAAGGGCACAAATGCATAAACAAACCATCTAGACCACAGGGTGGTCAATATGGACACAAACAGACATAAGGTTGTGCATAAGACAGGACAGTGCAAAATTTAAAAGAAAAGGCAATAAGCGTTTAACCAGCAGGTAACAATCGTGCAAGTAATGCAATGACTGATTGCTAAGGAAAGTCCTGTGAAATTGAGAGGCAGGGGACATAGGTCAGACTGTTCAGTAGCCTGATAGCCTATGGAAAGAAGCTGTCCTTGAAAGGGCTGGTGCAGGTGATGTACCGGTGACGCTTCCCAAAGGGTGGCAGAATGAAGAGGCAATCAGCTGGGTGGCTGGCGGCGCTGATGATCGCCTTGGTCCTTTTCTAGCAGCAAGAGAGTTGGATAGACTCAAGTGTGGAAGGTCTGTGCCAATGATCTTGGAGGCCATTTGGCCAGTCCGTTGTAGCAGCTTGAGGTCCTGGGTGGTTAGGTTCCCCCATCCACAAAGTAATGCATCCTGTCAGGATGCTCTCAATGGTGCAGCAGTACAAGTTTACCAAGGTCTTTGTTCCCACTCTAAAGCTCTTCAGCCTCCTCAAGAACAACAACCTCTGTTGATGTTTCTTGAGGATGCAGCTGGTGTTGAGAGTCCAGGAGAGGGAGTCAGTGATCTGTATCCAAGAACATGAAGCATCTGACAGTCTCCACAGGAGAGCCGTTGGTTAGTGGACGGTGGGGTCCTCTGGTCTTCCTGAAGTCCACAATGATTTCTTTCGTCTTGACGTTCAGGGAGAGGGTGTTGTGGCACCATACAGTCAGGTCTTCTACTTCCCTCCTGTAGGCAGCCTCATCAGTTGCTGATAAGACCAAAGTGGTGTTGTCCGCAAACTTGATTATGGTGTTGCCCTTGTGCTGTGCCACGCAGTCATGTAAATAGGCAGTACAACAGAGGGCTGAGGCAGCAGCCTTGCAGGACACCAGTACTGATGATCAGAGTGGATGATTTACTGTTGCCCATTTTCACTGTCTGAGGTTTGTTTATATATTAAACACCCAGTCACAGTTGGAGCTGCTCAGACTGAGGTCTCTTAGCTTTGATACCAATTTGGATAACACAATAGTGTTGAAGGCTGAGCTATAGTCCACAAACAGCATCCTGACATAAGTGTTCTTATCCAGGTGCCCCAGGGCAGTGTGCAGAGCTAGGGAGATGGCATCATCCACATATCTGTTTTTTCCAGAAAGCAAACTGGAGTGGGTCCAGGGTTGAGGGAATTGCTGAGCTTAATATGGGTCATGACCAGTTTTTCCAGGCACTTCATGACTACAGCGGTCAGTGTGATGGGATGGTCATCGTTCAGGCAAGGGAATGTATTTTCCTTTGGTGGTGGTCTTAAGGTACAGTGCACAAAGACAGACATGAAGATATCAGTGTACACTCGACAGCTGCAGGGTACATGCCTTCAGGACACGTGATAGGATGCCATCAGGACCGGCGGCTTTGTGAGGTTTAACCCATTTAAAAAGGGTTTTACTCACGTTGGTCTCCGACACCTGCAGAGTGGCTCCATGGGCTGGTGGCGCTGGCACTCTCCCTGCTTCCGAGCTGTGACATTCAAATCGAGCATAGAAGCTGTTCAGTTCAGACAAAACCTATGCTTGATCCTTGACAGTTGAAACAATTCAAAGATTGAAGATTAGACTTTTGGAGATGGAGGGCCAGAAGTTTCACTCAAATCAAGATAAACTTGAATTGAAGATAAAACCAAAAGTAATACTGCTTCATCCTAGACCTCTTTGAGAACAGATTCATGTAAAATTTAATGGAATCCAACTCATGCTTTCATTAGTTCCAGATTGGATTATTGTAATGCTATTTTCTGGATGCAACTCTGGGTTGTTGCACAGACCCCAGCAGGTACAAAATGCTGCAACAAGAGTGCCAAGAGGAACTTCGAAGTTTGATCATATTAGTCCTGTACTGTCATCTCTTCATTGGCTTCCTAAGTCAAGTCTCACGCCGACTTAAGTACTATTAGTAGCCCATAAGGCCTTGCATGGTTTGGATCCAGAATATGATCTTTAGGTTCCATACTCCCCCATCATTTGCTTCACTCTCAGAGACCAGGTTATTTATTAGTTCCAGGAGTGAAAAGCTATGTTGCACTGCAGAGGATTCACCTACAGACACCTGCAGCTGTGGAATGGTCTTCCACCAGCAGTGTGAGACTCTGGCTCACTATCTTTAAGTCTAGCTTACAGAGATCTTAGGTAGAGCTCTACTCAATCCCCAACTAGGCTATAGGCTGAGGTATAGAGCTGGGCCCCTTCAATGGATCACTGCCTTGTCGTGGCGAAGGGGCTTGCGTAGTTCAGTGAAACTATGAGCTAAGCCGTGTA
>JAACJT020001347.1:0-62477 GCA_009936485.2 Gymnarchus niloticus | reverse complement strand
TCCCATTTTATTGTCTTCTTCTATTTCTTTGCATTGATCATTTAAGAACTCCTCCTTGTCTTTCCTTGCTCTTCTCTAGAAATCTGCATTCAGTTGGGTGTATCGTCCCCTTTCACCCTTGCATTTTGTTTGTCTTCTTTCCTCAGCTATTTGTAAAGCCTCCTCAGACAGCCATTTTGCTTTCTTGTGTGTTGGATTTACATCAACTCACAACCTGCTGTCCAGTTTAGCTTTAACTACTTATTGAAAAAAGTCCAAAAAAAAAGATTATATAAGCAAGTTCACAAAAGTCATTAAAAAGTAAAATGTAAATGGTCTTTTGTTTTATGTTGTGCCTGCTTTCAGCAGCACTTGCCAATTATGTGCCATATTATTTTTTGTTTAGTTTTTTTAAGCAACATTCCTGTGCTGCAATTATTATGTGAAAAGAGGTCTTTTTGGCATGTCAGTTTTCATTGTCCCATAAATTAATCATCGGGGTTGAGGATGAGGGCCCTAGACCTATCCCAGGGAGCATAGGGCACAAAGCTGGGGTGTCAGTCCAGATGGGGAGACAGTTCTCACAGGGCACATACATACACTCACACACTCTAGGCAATTTAGAGAGGAGTACGTGCACTCACACACTCTATGGGCAATTTAGAGAGGAGTACTTGGAGGAAACCCACACAACACAGGGAGAACATGTAAACTGCATGCACTGGGCTGAGGTGGGATTCAAACCCCCAATCCTGGAGGTGTGAGGCAACAGGGTAGTTCAATAATTGGTATTAATAATGAAAAAGAGATGTCGATGATCATGAAGCTAGAATTTGCCTGAGAAACGTATGTCAAAAATGCTAACTTTATAAGCATATAAAGGCAATCAGCATATATGTGAATTTTTTAAGATAAATGTGTATTCCACAGCTCAGCTGACATTTACGTTGACTTTCCTTGTCTGTCCAAAGTGTAGAGCAATGCAGCATGAACCTTTGTCTAGGTACATCACTCACGTTCTTGCTGAAATGAGCCAATTATATGTTGACCAGGAGGTGTCATGATGGCTCAGTGGTAAGCACTGTCGCCTCGCACCTCCAGGGCCGGGAGTTTGGACACTGTCTCTGTGCATAGAGTTCACGTTCTCTCCCCATGCTTTGCAGGTTTCCTCTGGGTACTGTAGTTTCCTCCCACAGTCTAAAGACATACATTGTAGGTTAATTTGTGTGACTCAGTTGTCCATAGTGTGTGACTGTGCCCTATGATGGGCTGGCACCTCATCCAGAGTGTCCCCCGCCTTGAGCCCAGATCCCCCTGTAACCCAGAATAGGATTAATTGGTTTAGAAAATGGATGGGAACTGAATCTGAAAATCTTGCTCATTCACCTCACCCAATCCCTAAGGAATCTGGATCAGTGGCTGATCTAAGGGGTGGCACTGGGTGACAGCTGCCACCCCATTGATGGGACTTGCCACCCTGGCTGCCATCCCAGTTACTTCTCATGTAATACCCCACTCCATCTTCGGGGGCCATGCTGGCCAAATTTCCTGCCACCCTTTTGCCACGAATCATTTTGGGAACGTCATTGACATAAACCCTTCCACTGTATGAAGCATTGTCCCAAAAACAACAAAAGGTTTCAAAAATCCTTTATTAGCACACATCTGCAATTAACATTTCAGAACCTTGTGCTTATTTCAGAAACCATTTTTGTGAGAAGCAGGTGGTGGAGAAGTAAAAAAAAAGAACAAAACGTACACTTGCTGAAGAGTGGGCTTCTAAGGTTGTGAAAATGTGTGGAAGCGTTATCAAAATATCGCAGGTTAATGTTAAAGATGCTGGCCAATGGGCTACTTAGTGAAAATACAGATATCATATCTTCCATATATTCCAAAACTCTAAAACCCTACTCGGTCTCATAACACATCAAATATGTAATAAAAATCACAAACTACAGCATTATTTATAGCATTTTTAAAAAAAGCATCAGTTACTCACGAGATGTTATTACATGGATTGTTTTTATTGCTTGTATTATGGCAGAACTAATGTCTTATAAAAGTGCCTTTGCTCGAGTCCAAACTAAACATCACCCCTCCCCCAACAATAATAACCACTCTTTTTTCCTAAGGCTTTACATTTGAAGTCGACAAGTAAATGTGAAGAATTTGCTTTAGAACATTCATCAGCCTTTTCACATTATGCTGAGGCTGAATGTCATTGATTGCCATGATTATTGCTTGTGATGATTAGCAATGATTCTGACGTTAAAAAAAATCACAAAGAAAAAAAAACATAATTCATAGAGAATGAAAAAAGTAATTTGTCTTAAATCTGAGCGAAGCCAACAAATTTGAGGTTCTAGGGTTTTTATAGCCTCTTAGATATTTCAAATTCGAAATCAGACTCTTTGAACTGCAGATATATGGAATATGATTATACAGATTCCATACAGTAGGATGGTGTTATTTTATATAATAAACATCATGTCTAACAGGAAACCAGATATTTTAACTACATATTAAAATGTTACATTAACATCAGTTATAAATACTCAAAGGGTCATGAAAATGCACAATACTGTAAAAATGAAAACAAATCTATAATTGTCACAAAACATCAAAAACAAACAAGCAATGTGAAAAACAATTTTAGGATTACAGTATATCACTGTACACAAGAAGACCAGCATTTTTCCACTAAGGCCTGGTATAAGATTACACTTAGCTTCTGGAGCAGTGAGAATTTTGCAGAAAAGTTGTTGCGTCTTCCTTTAGGCAGTTGTACAGATCACCCCACAGTTATAACTACTCTCCTGCCAGGATTCGACACAATGGCAGATTAAAAATATAACTATTTTTTCCCCCAAAGCATAACATAACTAAAAAAATGAACTGGACTCTAGGTTGGTTAAAGCTACAAGAGTTACTGCATTTCAGCTCAGATGAATATGGGCCTGCACGTGTGCTGTGTACTACACTCTTCTACTCAGCACAGATAGACAATACAGAAGTGAGGGATTGGCATCTTTAACACTAACCTGAATACAGTTCCCTCTCGCTCTGCATTACAGTGTGTGTGTGTTTATCACGACAGATTACATTTTTTTGTTTCTCAGGCAGGGCTCCATTACACATCACTCCGTCACTCTGCCATGAAGTATCCGTCATCCTCTGTGACGGGGTCTGTGTCCCAGCAGGTGATGTCAATCTCTGTTTGGACAAAGGCAGGCAGTCCAGAAACGGAACACACAAAAGATTAGCTGAGAAGCCAGAGTTAGAAGTTAGGTGAAATATCAAATATTCATTCATCTTCTAACTGCTTATTCTGGCCAGGGTCATTGTGGGTGGAGCCTATTCCAGATAGCGCATGACACAAGGTTTGGGTACACCGGAGAGGGGATGCCACTCCACACACAATTTAAAAACACAAATTAGCCTAGCTGCATGTCTTTGGACTGCAGGAGGAAATTGTGGAACCCAGAGGAATCCTGCTTTACATGCAGAGAACATGCAACCTTCACACAAACAGGGTGGAGGTGGGACTCAAATCTCCAATCCTTGAGGTGTGAGGCAACAGTGTAATCAAATAAGCCATTAACCAACATATCATTTTGATGTTCTAATACACATATTTTTCTGTTGGGAGGCTTAGTAGCACTGTTCCCCCTTACCACAAGAATGGTTTCCAATCCCCTCGGGCTTCTGTCAAATTGCTCAGTGGATTTGGACACTGTGCTTATTCTGGAATGTCACAGGTTCAAATCCCATGGCCGACAAAGTCAATCATATCAACTGCTGGGCTCTCAGCAAGGCCCTTAACCCCAAATGCTCCAGGGATGCTGGCTGACCCTTCTGCATTGACCCTAAACATTCCTTGCTTGTACATCACTTTGGACAAACACATCAGCTAAATAAGTAAATGTTCTACAGTTTCCTCTTGCAGTCCAAAGAGCCTGGGTAGGAAAACTCTGCTTTCTGGAATATGCTCCAAGCCCCCATACAACCTATTAGAAACCAGAGATATGTTGACTTCCAAATCTGTACGCTTTCCTATTCTTTTGATTCTAGCTAGCATCATCTTCAGCCTATACCTGGTGGCTTGTTATAAAGAATCAATGTCGGGGTTTCTTTCACAGAACACTCCTCTGACTGGGCGAATTCCTCCTCTTGAGACTGGCTGAAGTAGCCTTCACTTGCCTAGAGAAATAAACAGTAAAAAGTAACTTATTTAGAAACGTGTTTTACAAGTTCTTACAAAACACTGAATTAAGTTATTCCTATAGGCATTTCTTCATTTCTCATATTTTCCTCACATATGTCATTTTCTTTATAGTCCTGTCTTAGTAATAAAGTACACATTCTTTGGATGCTAATTATAAGGAGTTCATGTCTAGAGATCTCATTGTATTTTATTCAGCCACAGGGGTACATTCACTATCATACATTAGAGGCTCCTTGTTACCGATATGTTCTGCTGCCTAACCTGGGTCCCCTCTTTCAGTAGAGAATCTCCATTGGTCATGAGCAGCTGAACATCATCAAGGTCTTGGCTGTCACACCCTGAAGCCTGTTCCAGGGCATGCTGGTAGCTGAGTGTCATCTGGTCATGGCCTGCTATATCCACTAGGCTTGAAGGCTCATCATCATCCGCCAAGTCATCACAGAACGTCGCTGAGTGGGCTGCTACATTGCTGTAACCCTGAGGAGGGTCTGGGAGGATGGAAAGTTCGGCAGACATGAGTGGCAATGGGGTGGAGTCGTCATCCATGGGGTGATCAACCAGGGGAGACTCAGTGAGTAGAACCTCTGGCACTTCCCATGAGTCTAGTAGGCAGGATGTTTCCTGCTGGGGGACTCCAGCATCTCCAAAATGGTGTTCCTTGATGTCAGGCGAGGATGCCATAGTCACTTTGGGAACCATGCTCTCCACGTGGGGGTTGTTGCCAGACTCTTGCACTGGGGCCACTTGTGTGGTCAGTGGAACACCTGAGCAGTAACAGCCTACATATTAATACAGCAAAAATGCACAACAACCACAGGTGTGGAAGAGTTAGTGTATTACACGTTGACCGAAGCATTTCAGTTGTCTTAATATTTCAATGTGGAAGGAATTCAATCTGTCTTCTTGACAGGACCTTCTGGGTTATCCGACATTTTGGATTATCCAAAGTGGACTACTGAGCACTGATGCCTGGATACTGTATTTTAAATCATATTATTAAGTCCAAGAATGTAACATCTACATTCATCTCTGGAATGTCTTTATAATTTGCAATAATTCTATTTTTGAAGCCAGTTTGATTGGGAACAGTGAATTGAGACCGATATATGGGTTGTTTCAATGGAGAAAAAAAACAGGGATTGTTGAAAAAATTGGACTGTAGTGAGTCAGTGCAGAAGACTGCAAGTCAGATTTACTGTTGGGGACTTGAAAGGAAAAAGGAGTGAGATAGAAAACGGTTGCTGTCATTGCATTTCCATAGGGTAGAAAAACTATGAAAAATATAACCGCAAGCAATTATGGGTATGTTCATGTACGCAGTACCAACCGGGACAACATGCACCCTTGACTAAAGCAGAAAGCAGAAGTAGTTTTGACCATCGAACAATGCAAAGAGCTTTGATTTGGAGGTTGAAGCAGGTAGTGTTGGCCTAGGCAATTAGAAGATGAGTTGAAGCATGCATAGCTGACATAGGCAGTGAAGCGTGCAGTGCTGGCACAGAGAGTTGAGATTGCTATGCCTCCCAACTGCCTGTGCCAGAACTGCATGCTTCGCTGCCTATGCCAGCACTGCATGATTCAACTCATTCTACCCATCCAGCACTGCATATCTCAACCACACCCTATGTGTCTATGCCCGCCAATTGCCTATGACAGCATGGCATGCTGCACTGCCTATTCCAACATTGCATGCTTAAACCCATTCTACCAATGCAGCACTGCTTGTACCAATCATGCCCCATGTGCCTATGCCCCCCAACTGCCTATGCCAGCACAACCCTGCTTCAACCCATAATACCCAGTTCATCAATCTGTGGTCACCGGCCATGGGCCAAGTGCTTATGCCCCCCAACTGCCTAGTTCAACTCTGCCTGCTTCAAACCCCAAAATAACGCTTTTGCT
The DNA here is from genome assembly GCA_009936485.2 of Gymnarchus niloticus. NCBI lineage: Eukaryota > Metazoa > Chordata > Actinopteri > Osteoglossiformes > Gymnarchidae > Gymnarchus > Gymnarchus niloticus. The sequence goes on along the minus strand of JAACJT020001347.1, from coordinate 56,371 downwards.
TTACTTGACAGTCAAAGCTGCTTTTGTTTTCTGTGTTAGTCAACGGTCCATGCTATCACCGTTGACTTTGCGTGTAGTAGTAAGTAGTAGGTATTTCTGGCATAAGTAACTGGGAGCATTGGCACTTTGGGTGTGGCGTTTGGCCACACAGTGCTGAAATGGGTAGCATAGGTTATAGTATACAGAAGCTGGCATAAGTAGTTGGGGGGCATAGGCACATGAGGCGTTGCCTGCAGCAGTACTGACATAGGCAGTGAAGCATCCAAAGGCATTTGGGGGCATAAGTGCTTGAGGCATGGCCTGTGGCCATGCCAAATGGCACACATAGGATTTTTGGGATATCTTTTGACCAGGTATGACTCCAACACAAGAAGTGTTGATTAGGCAGTTGACACAAGTAGTGCAGAAATAGGTAGAATGGGCTGAAGCATGCAATATTCAATTCAAATAAATTTTATTTATATAGCACCTTTAACAAGAAATACTGTTACAAAGCGCATTACATAGTCCTGGGGCCAGGGTCCGTAGAGAGTAAGCCAAAGGCAACAGTTGCAAGGACAAACTCCCTCAGGAGGAAGAAACCTTAGGAGGAATCAGACTCAAGGAGGAATCCCATCCTCCTCTGGCCAGCACCGGGCAGGACAAGTTCATTAATACAACAAATATGAACAACAATGTTGTAGAACTGTCAGAGGAAAACAGGATATTGGAGGATGCAGTCATGTGATCAGGATTGAAGAGCAGATTCGGTGGCTCAGATGATATCAAGCCAGCCATAGTGTGGACAAATGAAGTGGAGGGAGGACACGGTCGGCCAGCAATGTGTTATTGCACTACCTTTTAACTTAAACAGCACTCTGAGCTGTAACACAGGTACTAACACAAACAATTTGGCCCAAAAAAGCACGTCTGAAAACCTATATTGAAAGTTTTTTAATTTTGTTGGAATTCACTCCAAGATCAACAATTTAAATGGCAACACGCATACAACTATATGACCAAAAGTGTGTGGGTGTCCATATTAAAAGTGGAATTGCCTAATTAAGTAACACATTGCTAACACGGGCATATATTAATAAAGCACAGAGCCATGCGATAATCTCTAGCAATAAACAATAACAGTGAAATGGGTCAAACAGACAATGTGACCCTGTCATAGGATGCCAACTTGCTAACACGTCAGGTTATCAAATTTCTGCCCTGGTCAACTATGAGTGAAGTAACTGTGAAGAGGAAATGTCTAGAAGCAACAGAAAATTGATTCTGAATTGGTAGGCACACAAACAGAAAGGGACCTGACTGCCTAACGTCAATACCCACTCAGAAATGCTGTTATGGCCAAATGCCAGTGAATCCCCCGACAATATATTCCAACACCTAACAAAAAGCCTTCCTAGTAAAGCAGAGGCTATTATAGCAGCAAAGGGAGGCATAGACAGGTGTCCACATGCTTTTGGCCATATAGTGATTTATTTTAATATGTGACAGTCACAGACTTCATACCAGACTCTTCCTGACCACATTCCTCAGCCTCCTCCTCTATGGGTGTAGTGACAATCTTTGGGATGGATGGACAGTGGATTGTCTGTGCGCTGTGCTTCAAACTCTGGTCACCATCAGAATCTGGAGGAAAAAAGGACAAAGCCAATACAATTAGACTTATGAATAATGTATAAGTCACCAGTGTCAAAACTGCAGAATACATCCAAGCTGCTTTCTTGGGGCATACTGTACGTCATTTGTTACCAGTTTTTTCTTTTTTTCTGTCACGGGAAGTAACTGTCTCTCTTATGCCAGTAGTACTCAAACTTCATTTTAAGTGTCATAGCAACATTTACGATACCCCACGACTGCTTTGGTCCCAGGGATTTTCTGGGAGGACCTACAAGTATGAGTAAGAGATGACTGAGCTTGTTTTGCTAGTTGTACAAATAGGAATTTGACAAAGGACTTGCTTGCACTAAAACAAAACTAAGGTGCCTTTCATTTCTCCAAAAAGCATTCATGGTTTTTCTTTAAACATTTTTGCACACACAAAAATAAATGCTTATTCAATTCAATGTTTTTAATATAGCACCTTTAACAAGGAGCACTGCCACAGAGTGCTTTACATATTACCAGGCCCAAGGTCCCCAGAAAGTGAGCCAAGGCTGACAGTGGCAAGAAAAAACTCCCTCAGGAGGAAGAAACCTTGGGAGGGACCAGACGCAATGGAGAAGCCCATCCTCCACTGGCCGGCAAGACAGGTTCACTAATACAATATGGTGAACAACATTTTGTTCTAATCCTTCATTTATAACAGTGGTTAAATGCTCTGTCTCTCATTGGGAAGACAGAAAACAGAAGAATCAATGTGGAAATGATCAATGTGGTCATAAGTTTCTCAAGAAATGTGATGGACCTGAGTTTAAAAATATAATTCGGTTTACAGGTAAAAGCGACACACAAATCAGGCAATGTAAGGGCAAGGCAAGCTGGCACTCTAACGCAAGCAGGTATACTCAAATGAGACCTGCGGCAAACAGCAGATGAAAAGCATGACATACTGTACTTTATCTGGGCCTCACTGCATCTAAATGATAGAGTATGATCCAAGTACTATCGGGGGGCTTTATAGCAATTTGTGGGTATAATCCCTCTGTCATGTCACAGAAACACACACTGTGGCCTGAAAGAGAACATCCTGAGAATGGAACTCTGGGTTAGAAAAAACAAGGGAATGAGCCACACTCCACTGGGGAGGGTCACTGCTGGTGATTATAAGCCATCTCCCTGAAAAGGATGCCTTCAAATGTTGGCCAGAACAGAGGCTCATCAGGTACTCCAGAAAGGAGCCTGTGTGTCATGGATGACGACGGCCCTTTAAGACTCTCTGGCAGAACCAAAAACAACTCATCTGTGACAAAAGACAACCTACCCGTGGAATGGGATTCATGAGGCACCGCGATGAGTGGAAATAAAGAGGTCCAGCGGCAGATGCCTTTGAAATGTGAATCAAACTGTAAAGTAACAGGCTAGTGCCAGTAACAGGTAGACGCTGTGACCACCACAAGATTAAAAGGTGCTGCACAATGAGTTTGAGGAACTCAGTGATAAAATCAGAATCATTTCTGCTCTTTGTGGCAGGTGCAAATGAGGATCCGCTGAAAGCTTTGCTGTTTCAGTGGTGAACGTTGGATTGTGGTGGCTGCACATGTTAGCCATGCTGGGAATCCTTCTGCAGTTAAATCATCCTGCCATCAGAGGACAGGCCAGTACCTACCAGGTACACCTGAATGCAGTCTGATGTGGGTCTGGCTGAAAGATGCTACTGGGGGTAGACTGTGTTCAGGAAGACTATACTGCATCTTCAAAAATGGACTGTCCAAGCGGCCTAACAGGGCAGGACATACACCAATGCCATGAGTGGAAGGATGAGAACACACACAAAACAGGATAGGGATTGTGATCACAAGAATGAGAGAGAGGGTGAGAGAGAGGGAGGAAATGACAGAGAAAGAGAAGGAGGGAGAGAGAGAGACAGACAGATAAATGGAGACCAAAAGGGAAACAATAGTATGAGAAGAAAGAAGAGAAAGCAAGTTAAAGCTCAGGCATCACTGCTCAACTACGCTTTGGAAACTGCAGCTGACAATGTAGCATCACTCCGTGGGAGACATCTTTTCTTAGAGTTAACCCTGGTTTAATTATGCACAGAAGCATTAACAGCTCAAATTGACATCATGAAACATGCTTTAATAAGGCTTGATCCAATAACGACATGGAGCACTTAACACTGGGAATGATTGCATGATTCAAAGCAAAAGCCCATCTAAGCTTTTTTGTTGCAATCATCCTTAGATATCAAGATATATAAACTTCTAATAGATTCAGAACAAATAGTTGAGATTCCACTACTAAACAATGCTAATAATTTCAATATGGGCTCTTGAGCACAGCCTCCCGACCAGACACCTTTTTGTTTATATTATGAAGAGTGTCTACATATTATCAGTATAACTTCCAGGCAATTTACAGATTAATTTGTTGATTGCATGGCATTAAAAATTCACTATGAGGAGAGTTTGCCTTTTGCATCATTTCCTACGATCACCCTGCCTTTCTTTTAGACTTTTGCACCTTTTCTGTGGATGGAGGTTGATGAGCTGTCAAAACTGCAGGCTGTAGCCTTCTCCCTCTGCTTGAAGAATTCCCGAGGATTCTCAGCCCGCTGAGCAATAATGGCTGCCGCTTCCTGTAAAATAACATTCACGGCTAAAAATACAGGCTACATCAGCTAGAAACCACCCTTCTTCTCATTGCATTACATTTTTTGCATCTATGGTGCCCCCTTGTGGGAATCCACTGGAAAACTATACCTCCACTTCTGACTCTCTTTTCTTCCTTGCTTCTTCATTGGTCGACTCCAGCTGAATGGACCACAGACAGGAAATGAGGGATTTTCTTATGCTGACATCCTAAAATCATTTTGATGTCAATTATTCGCCTTTTTGAATAGCAAGCTGGCTCATTGGGTTGCATTGTTGCCTGACACACTGGGCCCTATTTTGCACCGGCGGAAAGCGTGACGCAAACTGGTTTCGCTAGTTTCGTACCAGCGCATTCTTCATTTTCACGCCAAGTGCACACGTTTTCAAAATAACAAATGATTTTGCGCGCGCTTCCTGTTCGTAGGAGTGGTCTTTTTTAAATGAGGTATGGCTGGGTGCATTGTAGGCGCGTTGCTATTTTAAGGCAGCGAAATGACATTGCGCTTTTGACCAACAAAAACCACGTATAAAGTCAGTGGCGTATTGTTAAACGATATTTAAGCAGCGCGTTTTAGAAACGTGCGGGTGCACAATGCTCGTTACGGATACAGGTACACGCCTTCAGTGCACTAATGGTTTTATAAAACAAATCATTTTGAGACAAATTTCTCTCTAGATTCCCACGCCTGCTTCACCTCGACAGGCTTAGGTGGAACAGTGGTGGTCCTGAAAATGATCTGTTCCTGCCTTTTCACTTCGCGCATGAGCACGTCCGTTTTCTCAGCCGAAAACCGATCTGGTTTGCCAGGTAAAGCCGTCATTATAATAGCAATCCGCCATTGCTCATGAGCCCCTGCCTTTTAAAGGTGAGGTGACGTGCCATTTTAATTGGTTTATTGCATGTTACGCCCCAAACACACCTCTGAATAATTAAAATAGTTAGGACAACGTTTTTGCGCTTTGTGCTGGCGCGAAGTCTGCTTTTTTCTGCCGTTAAAATGGCGAAATGGATTTGGACATGCCCATAAATGTTACTTGCGCCTTGTGCTTTACGTTAGATTGTCAAAATAGAGCCCATTATCTGTCATTCAAAATTTCTTGTAGAGTTTGACTGAGTGTGTGAGTGTGCATATGTGCTTTGCCATGGACTGGCATCCCATCCAGAGTGTGCTCTTACGCTATCTGGAATAGGCTCCAGGGCCCCCCTGGAAACAGAGGTTGGAAGATGAAAGGATATACTACTATAGAGATGAACCGAAAGGGTTCAATGGTCCAATAAGTAGTAGGATTATCATTTTATCTGGCTCAGTAAGTACAGCATTGAACACACAGATCTAAGCCTGTGGGTTCAAGTCCTTACTTGTCCACGTAGGTTTTCTTATTTTGTTTGCCTATGGTTTCCTCTCATGGTCCTAAGTTACGGCTCAAGACCTCAAACCAGCTGACTACCAAAGTTAACTTCTCCCCATTGTTATGACACAGCCCCTAGTGTGTGACTAACAATGTGTCTTGGGATGGACTTGGGATTGTCTAGTGTCCCGTGAAATAATTCAGGTTAATTCAGTTGCTTGTGAAATGGCACAAATCTTTTCTGGCTCTGAAGACCTGACTTCCTGAAGTCCTGTGGAATCCACATCATGGTAGGCTGGCGAAATCTGGCCATATCCATATAATCAAGAAGCATCACTTACAGCAGCAGCTCTTGTCCTCTTGTTGGCTGCTGCTTCATCCAACTGTTGGGTCTGCAGCTTCTTTCTGTAAACACATGAGTGATTCAGCCGCCCTCGGCTAGCAATGTCCCACACACGCTGGTGGTGTCGCAGGCTTACCTGAGCTCCTCGATCTGCCGCTCCCTCTCCTGATAGTGCTTGTCACGCCTCTCCTGCTCCCGTCGTTCCAGCTCCATCCGCTCCTCCTCGAACCGCTTCCGCTCCTCCTCAACCTTCCTCCGTTCCTCCTCCTTGCGCAGTTCCTCTTCACGCTAAAGTAAGAAACAGGCAGCTTCATCAATCTTCAAGTCACCATATTTTATAGTCTGGTTAACAGAGCTTGCATATCTTGGCTTTGATTTGGTCTTGTTACATCAGACTTAAGGCTTCTCAATTTTTTGTATTATCTGCTGCTGGCACAGGCCTCTGTCTCTCTGGTTCTTTCCTCTGGTTCACTCCTAATTACCCTGAAGTGACTTCTTTCCATTAATGTCACTAATGTCGCCGACCTCTCTGCCTTCCTAATGTCTCCCTGTGAACGCTTGGTACCACACAATGAACACAAGGGCCCTAAGCTTCTATCTCTTCCGGCCAAATGAAGAGTGCAGAAATTACAAACGTGGCCTTAAGATATGAGAAGAGCAGAGGTGCAACTACATACAGTGTGTAATGTCATTTTGAAGTAATGCCCATAACAGACACTTAGCTTTGAACAGCTTCTGCTTAACATGGGAAATTAAACCACTTCCAACTGCAAACCAAAGCCAGTGTTAGCACAATAGGAGCCTGCAGATCCATTTCAAATGTGCTAACTTAAAACTACAAAGTTGTTTTACTGCATGTATCTTACATAAATACTTAAACCTTTAGCAATCCACTAGTCAACAGACCCTTATTTCAGCAAAGCGGACTATATTCCTATCCTAAATGAGTCAGCACATACATTTATCTTAAGAATTGTTTAAATCTAAGCTGTAATTTGAGTTCATAAGATGTGCAAATTTTTATCTAAATGGAAAGCAGAACCAGTGTGTTTAGCTTTTAACGCCTCTTAGTACTGCTTACATGGCTAACAGGGATATCAATGGAACTAGTGTGCCAACTAGTTTTCCAGAGGCCCTAAACTAATGAAAAACAAAAAAGAACCCTTTGGTGCAGGTGTGTGTGTGCCTGCCAAGTGAAAATCTGTTTTTATCATGCAGCATGTAAGTAAGTCTACATGACATAACAGTTTTCAGTAGAGTTAGACTACAGCTTCCTGAAAATCTCAGGCATTTACAGACAAAAAAAAAGCTAAAAGCTTCTGGAGTAGCAGAGGGTTACAGGGGCATAGGGAAATATCACCTACCTTTGCCTGTTCCCAGAATTCCTCTCTGTTGATTGTCTTCATTTCAATCTCTGCATTTGTCTTCTGGTAGAACGTGCCCTGAGAAGGAGAAGGAGTAATTATCCTTCAGATCAAGTGGCCAGCTTGTTCATTTAGGCCAGCAGGAACAACAGCTGCAATACCAAAGACAAATATCACAGAAAAGTTTGCTTGTGACCCTTTTTGTTGTAAGCATAAAAAAGAAATCCAAGTTTTGCTGTATTTGATGGTGAAAAATATTAAAAATAAAATTTCCTGCCCATGCTGTTATAATAAGTAGATAGATTACTTTAATGCTTGTTTTGTTCAGAGTGAGCATCGCCTCATTTGTAATCACCACTGTAGGCAGATTAAAATGGCAGAATGTGTCACTGTCATTCACAGACAAGCTGTCAGTTTGAGAAGATCCAGCCAGAGACACACCTGGGAGAATTACATGGCAAGAAGACATGAACAATGCATAAAAAACAACACAGGAGAATACTCATAATATATTGCTACTTTTCAAAATGATGTTGCACTCTGTCAATTATGTTGAGAGGGGCAGGACCGAACTTGTGATTGAATCTGATAGTCTGGAATCAAAACTAGTTGCATTCTGAAATATCGAGCTGACTGATTTTGCTGCCCTATCAAATTTTGCTGCCGTGGAAACCCAGAAATGATAGCAGCAAATTTTGGCAGACCCAGTCTATCAGAAAATGTCATTTTGTCAGATTTTGCTGCCTTTGCCTGAACTGAAATGATTCAAACTTAGAAAAGTGACACGTTATAAAAGAAATAAACCCTGGAACATAACTATCACTTTAAGCACCTTAAGAATAAAAACTAGTTTTGACGTTTTTATCAGAAAATGCTGCTTTGTTAAATTATGATCTTTCAAGAAAATGTTGCTTTGTTAAATTGCAGTATCTATCAGAATACTTCTCTATCAGAAAATGCTGCTTTGTCAGATTTTTCTGCCTTTGCCTAAACTGAAATGAGATTCATTCAAACCAACAAGTGTCATGCTATAACGAAGTGAAACCTTAAACATAAACTAATTATTCTGAAGGGGTTTAATGTAGGACCATATTTTGGTTGTATAAAAAGAGGACAATGAGGGCTGGATATGGCATGGGGCAGACGGATACCCACACCCAATGCATATTAAATGTAGAAAGCAAAAGCAGGATTCTGGACATTTTTGGAAATTTAGAAATCCCAGCAGAACTCAAAAAGAGGACATGTCGTGGACATATGGTCATCTTAATTAATGATGGTTTTAATCATTTTTGCCCTGTTTTGTTTTGTCAATGACCTGGGAAATTGAGTATCTGTTATTGGACCACAGCAATGATTTAAAAGCGTATACAGTAGACAGCACAAGTGATTCATAATTATTTAAATAATTAAACTATTATTTAAATGCTATTGAAAAAAACAAGTGTTTCAGGAAGATGGTGAATTGATTACTTTGAAAGCCCCTGGTAGAAAAATCTGATGACGCTGAAGCTATATCTGATTTACATAGACAAAATAATGATAAAAACTCAGATACTGGTGATATGTTTGAAAATGTTGAAAGAAGCCATTTTTTAAAAAATACAGTGATAATACTTTGTAACAGACAAGGGAGAAGGAACTGATATGATTGGTGATGACCTATCCGCATCACTTTTTGCTTCGCTGCATAATTTATGGTTATTGATGTCGAGTGATGGCAGAAATGCATCTGAGTAGACACCAAGGGAAAGTTCAAGACGTCATACCACCTCTTGTGCATGCCTAAAGAAATAAAAATGGGACCTCAGAATGAGGCGAGTAGCAGTTTATAACCAAAAATACAATCATTATAAAAGACAAAGTTTCCTAAATCCATGATGCAAATCTAATTACACACATAAATTATAAAATTCAAATAAATATTCTAGAGTAGGTACTGTAAAGTACCTTTGTGTTCGCTCAGTTAATCAACACATCCAACTACCAACCTCCCTTAAATCCTTCATAACTTCTCGGAATATTTCATCTGCTTCTTGTATCTCCTAGGCCAAACAATGGATTACAAAAGATTAGCAAATCACAAAATTGGTCCTGCCCCCTCAACGTGATTGACAGAGTGTATCATCGCCATGAAAAGTGGCAATAAATTATGAAAATCGGCATTTAAAAATGACACAATTTATTTGTTCATTTATTGATGTATATATTTCTATAATATTTATTTTTTCTACTGCATACAGTATATATTTCTATATAAATTTATTTCAACATATATATATATTATTTTGAGTATTATGACATTCCATAAATAACATCCATCCATCCATCCATCCTCTAAGCACTTATCCAGGTCAGGGTCACTGGGGAGCCTGGAACCTGGAGCCTCTCCCAGGCAACATAGGGCCCAAGGCTGGGGTACACCCTGGATGGTAGGGGTGTAACGGTACACAAAAATCATGGTTCGGTATGTTTTTGGTACAGCGGGGGTAAAAGAAACAAAATATAAATTGCTTCTTATTTTTCTTTATTATACAGTGGTTTACTGAACAAAGTATGACTGTCTTTCTTAAAAAAGTCTGTCAATACTGCTGCAACCTACTAATAAAAAGGTAAAATGTACTTAAAGTAAATCAAAATAAATATTCTCTCAAGTAAATAAAAATAAAATGAATATCCATTAAGGTGCACAGTTAGGAAATTAACTGTACTTGACCTGTATTGTATTCACATTGGCAGCTTTCAGTTTCATATTTGAACTGTCCAAAATAAATATTCCGAATGTTGCTCAGGGGAAAACACACAAAGGTTCTGCATTTGCTGCATTGGTTGGGTAAGCATATGTAGTGAACCAAAAGACCTGTACCGAAAATTTTTTATATGAATATGTCTACCGTTACACTCTTACTGGATGGGATGGCAGTCCATCAGAGGGCACACACACAAAGACACACATTATGGGCAATTTCAACACAGCAATTACCCCAGACTGCAGGACGACAGCCATACAACACAAGGAGAACAATCCTAACTATGACAACCCTAACCCTTACCCAGCACTAACCTTAACCATAAGTAACTAAAATAATACAAAACTTTTGGCTCTTTTCGTTTTTTGACTGCATTCACAGATATTTTTTTTATAAAACTGAGTTTTCCCTTGTCTGGAAATGACAAATTTTATTACCTCCTGGGGACATTTTGTCCTCACAATGTAGCATAAACATGGTACATATGCACAACAGAGGCAACCCTCAAACCTGGAGTATGAGGGAAGAGTAAGTATTTTTCTTTACAGCCATTAAGCCACCACATGCCACACTAGGTTACAGTCTCATAAACATAATATTCCTTCAGAAAACTGTAACATCTTAATCCCTAATCACCTCTCTTTTCCAACCATTATAATATCCCCCCAACCCCCGTTGCTCATTCTATATCCTTAAAGTTAGTAGAAGAGCTGAAAGTGAGCATACTGTATGGTCAGGTATGATACAAACAAAACATGTAGTGATGTGATGTGGTGATGTTACTCCATTCAAGGGGAAAATGTTAAGTTCATAAAATGTGTTGCCTGTGCTTACAAAAACAGTCAACTAAGGTGTAATTTTTCCACCGATCAAAGGGAACAATGGAAAAACCAGATGATGATAGCATTTCAGTTTAACTTAATACTGAAACTTGCCTAACAATTAACTAAACACAATTGATATAATTTGGTATGAAGAAATATTGAATCTAATGGATGTGGATTCCATTCCTTGCAAGAATTTTTTATTTTGCACTACATAAGACATTTACTAAGGTACAGAAAGTTACAAAAGCACAATTTTTATTAACGCTACATAGTTATAAAATTAACAGCAACCAATCATAAGAGCCAATTCCCTTAAGGCAGTGGTGTTTAAGCTGGGGCCCACTGAGCAACTGTATAATTGATGAAATACCAGAATTACACCAACAATAAAAATGTATGTCAAAAAATACTACATGAAGTCCCCACAATAGGAGCAAAAAATATCCATGGGGGACCGTTGCCCAGAAAATGAAGTACTGAAGCCTCCGCCCAACTCTTAGTTCTTAGTCACTTTTGTCATTGCACATTCATTGTAGGGGTTCCCTAACTCTGCTTTGTTTTCATTTGGGGATCTCTCATGCAAAAAACGTTGAAAATCCCTGCGTTAAGTTATACATCATTCACACCACATACTGGATGGGACATCTGGAACACATCCAGTGATAAATACAATGCAAGGCATAACTGAATGCTCTGAAATCTACAAAAATCTTAATATCTTGAGTAACATTACCTGTTTTTGAATGTGGAGATCTGTACATATTGTAGAGCTCAAGTGAAGTAATTAGTGCTTCTCTTTAATATGCACTAAAGTCCAAACTTTACTGAAATGTCTTTTACTTTATAATAAGGGAGCACAGCTCCGAACCCTCGAAAGCTCCTTACCACAGTCTCACTCCTGTCCTCGTCTCTCATTCGCAGGCGACTGAGCACCGGACTGGTCACCGGAGCCATCCCATTGGTCAGTCTCTGTTCGATAGCTGATGGGTCAATGTCCTCCAGGCTGCTGGCATTAACAACGATGTCAACTCCCTGTGGACCAAAGGGAGTCACCTAAGTGGACCATTCATTCGCAGCCTTGCTACAGTACATGTACCAGTGTGGAATTCTAATATTTAATAGCTGTCTGCTGCATGGCCATAGGGTTTCCCACAGACTCATTACAGTTATGGCAGTGTACACATGTGCTACCAATTTTTAATAGCAGCGTGAAAGGGAGCTCTCTTTCAGTTCCTGATGCCGTCACGCATTTAAAAAGTGAGATTTCTGAAACATGTCATCCCACATATCCAACAGACAGCCAAGTGCAAAACACCACCATACATTATGCATTAGAGACCTCATATTAATTCACACCAGCACATTAGTCAGTGATGTCATCATAGCTTATTTAAAAATTATATATATGAACATCTCATTGAACTAAATGAGAAAAAGAAACGAGTTTTGAGTTAATTAAAATAATGTTACATCCTGGCCTGAGTCAGGAAGATGTTGGTTATGCAGGCTGAGAGAAGATTATGTATTAGCAACTTTGAGATAGAAGCGATTGGTAGGGCACATAGGCAAGAACTTGGTGATGTTTCAGGAGGTGATATTGGCATGGAAAGTTGAGGTGAAACCTGCGGGCAAGAGAGGAGAAAAGCACATAATTCCTGACTTTGATGTCTGTGAATTAGTTTGAGGAGTGAGGCTCAACAAAAAAAACTGTGAATGTCAGTCTTTACCTAACCATAAGCAGGCACTTACATCAAGCACAATCTGTCTGGTTGCAGTGCATAAACCAATTATTACACCTAAAATGCACTTTGACAAGTACTAAGAACACAGATGGTGGTTTACTGTGGTGTGGGAAAAGTCATATGGTCAGATGAATCATCCTTCACCCTATTCTTAACAAGCTTGTATGCCACACAGCAAAAGTGGGAGTGGAATCTTCCAGAACTACACTACTGTCATCTACGGGGAAAAGTATTAATTCAAAAAATCAGATGAGCCATACCACAATGTTACCCATATGCCACGGCAATCTCTCATCAACCTATTGATGAGTGATTTTTGAGTGGTACCCAAGACAGCATTTTACACTGTTATCAAGAAAGCACCTACTGATAGATCTTCTCATAGAAGAATTGAGTCACATGTCTCCAGAAGTGTTAAAGAGAATGCCAAAGCACATGTATGGGGTTCCGGTGGCTCTGGGCAGCCCTTTGCTGGTATTTACATTGTTTTGGCATTGATTATTAATTTTCAGGCTGCTATGCTACTATATATTATGAAAAGTAGGCTACAACTATCAGTCAGCTAGGTGGCTGAAGACCACAGTTATAGAAAGGCAATCCAAAACAGAGCATAGCGATGCCCCTCCAAACAAAGGCCACATGCTTTTTTGAGTTTATTTCCAAGGACACCTTTGAAGTGGATATTTTCCATTTATTCCACAGCATGTAACATTCCTGAAATGATTACCACAGAGCTGACCCCACGCAACTCGTAAACGAGGAGGCAGCTTCAGTGCCTGTCGCCACGCGGACACGTTTATGGGATATCAAGGATCAAAGCAAAATGCTGTTCAGCTTAGCACTGCTGCTTCTGACAGTGGAACCCTCCCAGTCAAAGACACACTCTGCATGTGTGCTGTTAACGTAGCCTTCCTTTGTCATCCGTTCATTTCCTCACAGTGCATCATCCCACTGCCTTCACTTCTGTAAAGAAGGTGCGGGTGAGAGCTCCTCACGAAAGTGGGGCTTTGCTATTGACACACGGTTGTCAAGCATAGGGCCTGTGAGAGAAATGGCTTGGGGGGCTAACCTGGAAGAACTCGGCGATAATGGCCACATGGCTGGCACAGGCACACTTCCTGGCATCGGGGACATCCTCCCCAACCTGGGAAGCAAAAAATAACACATCACGATACGTTTTTTATCTTGGCACAGACACAGAGGGTGGTGCTAAGGAATAAAAGCATTCACCAGAAATTTGTACATTATTAGAGAAGACTTTACATACCTTTTTACCTGCCTACTTAAAAAAATATTCATTCTAAAAACCTGTATACAGAAAGGTGGTACTGATGTTTACAACTATCCTCAAAATCAGCCAGCAGGGGTCACTCCAGTGCACCAACCCCATCTACAGAATCTGGTTTTTCTGAGATGGTGTCATTGCTCTTGCATTATTTTAAAGTTTTGAGTGGAAATTCTTGAGGTTTGATCAAGTTTCCCTAGCTTCCTCACAATTTACTCATCTGCACATTTATAAAAGACATACAATCCATGCCTTTCAACCATAACTCATGCAGGCTTATCTGTGATATCACTCAAGTGGGTATCAGAAAGAGCAGATGGATGGGGATGGTTATCACCGTAACTGCAATGCCAATTTGTTTCCTTGCTGTAGAAGACACTGTATAGTACATATTAATCCATACTTATTTCTGGATTACAATTCCAAAAATTCAAACTGTTGTAAATTATTATCGTGTGAATTACAACCACACATGGGGAATAAAACATACCAATGATAATGTGAATAAAAATAATTTCTGCCAAAAGATGTATTCAGCGCCTTAACTAGTCAAAGGCAGACCCAGTAATTCATTGCTTAGAACTGGACTTGCAAATGAATGGTAATATCAGTCTGGAACAATAGCACCAGGTCGGCAGTTCATGGTCCACCAATTCAGAAGTGCTTATTAAAATCTGAAAAATGGAGTAATTATTGTTATAATTAGTTACTAAGGTGACGTTCATATGGAATCCTAGCTATAAAAGTAGCGTCTTAGAAAGGTTTAAATAAGCCAATCCCTGGTGCTGACCAGGCCCCTGACGACCATTCACTGCTGCCCCCTAGCTGAAGCAGAATGATGGGCAAACAGTAGACAGGGATTCAAGTAAGATTGCCTGGGCAGTGCATCGCTTTCTCACAATTTGGGAAACGACTCCTTGTTACTGCAAATGTAAATACTGTTTACAGTAAACAATGTGAGAATGGTGAGCTTCAATTGCAAGATCAGATACTGTATACGCTAAGCTGGAATGCCAGCATTCCTCAGTCACGCATGAGGGTGGAGGCCTTGGGGTGGTTCACGGGCACACTCACCCAGTTGATAAGGATGTAGCGGGGAAAGGCAGCAGTGGGCTCCTTTATGCTGCAGAAGCCATACATCACACTGGTGTTGTCAAAGGTGTTGCTGATCTCGGGTAGCCCCCCATCTGTAAGGTACAAGGAAATAGAGAGATGACCATGTACAATACAGTTAAAAAAAAGAAACAAACCCAAACACACTGGAATGTAGTATGAATGCTGTTCACTCAAAATCTTACTGTGAAATAATTTGTATTTGTGAGAGACACTAACTACAGTGAAAAAACAAAACTCACCCCCCAACATCTCAAGCCTGAGATCATTGCTGTTACCATCATATGTATATAAGGCCCTGTTGAGAAAAAGATACATTATGAGGAGAACAGACTGAAAGACACTTTCAATGGCCACAATCAATGGGATCTTAATTCAGACACCAGCATGGCTTTAAGTGCATGCAATGACTACTGATCCTACTAATATTTTCTGCCAGAATGAGCTCATCACTTCTGCAAAGAACATGCAGTAAATGCAGTATCTAATAGGGTTTACAGTTCAGTCAAATATCTCAGAATTAACAATTTAATGGTAAAAAAGTCTTGAGGCTGTAAAAACCATGAATTACTAATATGGTTGCTATTTTTAATGCTGCATGTTTTAGCAGGGATAATGACTATTCTATATTCAAGTAGTGTAAAAACAATATAAGAAATCTATTAGCCTATAATTAGAGAAGGAATTTACAAATAGACAAGAGACAATTTGTGCCTATGTATAAATAATTGTTTCAGATTACTAGGGATAGAGCAATCCCTCAGATACAGCAGTAGACACCTATCAACATCATCCTCGTGAACATATTCCCAACCCATTGGCCTGTTGCCTAAGAAAATTAAAACCCATGAAACAATTTTTAGCTAAAGGTTGTCACAGACAGGGTGTAAGGTGCCTTTGCCTTCTGTCTGACTGTGAAAAATGTGGAGTGTGCCTGGTATTTTTTCCTCTTTTTCTGCCGCAGGGTTATTCAGCATTTTATAAGTGATGCAGTTGGCAGAGTAATTCAGAACAAAGGGATCTCGCATACCATTTCATTTTCTGAAACATCTATATACTTTTAAGCTTGATATTCATGAACACAAGGTATTCTACATAAGACAGCAGGTGTACTTTGTTCTTCATTTACAGAAGCACAAAGAAAAGAAAAAAATGAACATCTCCTCCTCCTTCGGTGACTTGCACTGGAACTGCTCACAGCAGACCTGCGATTTTCTAAAAAACCAGTCCCTAAGCAGCATCTCTCATTCATTGCCATGTGCTCCTTGAGCATTCACCTCAAGTGGCGTTCCCCAAATTAACCAGTTAAAGTTCAGTGCTTACTGTTCACCTCCACCCTCCTACCCCTGCACTGCAGCTCATCCTTAAGCTCCCCCAGCTCCTGGCTGCATCCTGAGAGGTTGCAGTTTGGCAACCTTGCCTCAGGTTCAACGTTTTGCATTCTGCTGCGTACGGCTGTAATTCACAGCTAGTCCCTGCGTGCAACTAAGCTCCAATAATTATAATATCCACCCCTGTGTTTTCATCTCCTAATTAAGGATTAAAAATAGACCAGACCATATAAAGATGGGATTTATGTAGTACATCAACTAACACAAAGATGGAAGGAAAACCAGATGACAGAAATGGACTGGCTAAGAATTGTGACGAGGTGATGGCAGTGGTGTTTTGTGTAGTGCACTTCCTTCTTCACCTGTTTGTGGCTGAGCTGTAAAAACAGATCTCATGTCTATAAACGTCCAGTAGTGGCACTCTAAACCAAATCAGACACGAACAATTGTAGGATTATGACACAATAGAAACAAGAGGCACACAATGCTAAACTTACAACAATAAATAAATTCAACTTGAATAGCAGAAAATAGTAAGAATCTAAAATTTGACCAGATTGTAGATTATTCCAGTACTTTTTTAGCAGTTTGAAGTATGAGTTTTAAAATGTACTCCAAGGATTTCAATTAATAAGAAATAAATCCTGAACTTCTGAGCTTTGATCTGTATTTTAGATTAAGAATACTTGCTTTTGTTTACAATGAAATATAAAGCCTATCATAGATTCCAGCATTTCAGCTCTTACACAAATACTCATAAGGTCAGCCTATTTCTGAATTTCAAATTCTTTTTTGAAGTGATTTAATTGTCTGAGTTTTCACCTGCTCTGCCCACGGCTAGTGAATGACCTACAATATGCAGTATGGAGAACAAAGGTTACACAGTAGTCTTTTTTAAAAACATTTAAACCTCTACAAACCTCACACTATGGCATTTTCATTTATCACTAAGAATATGATTGAATTATTTTGTTATGGTTGACATTTTCATTTGACCATCTGAGTTCAACAAGCTTTGTCCAGCAAAGATGATTTTTCTTCAGCATGAGCATCAAAATGACACAAGTTAAAATGAAGCTTTAGGAAACAAGAAAACAATATATTGGCTTCCTATTCAGTGTTGCGCTTTTCTCTGACAACCCAACAATAACAATTGATCAAATTACACCATCAATGCCTGGACTGGGGAAGGAATCAATAAGCTATAGGTAAAGTGGTGATTCGTGGCAGCTGAATGACAGCTTCCTATGTAAAGGTATCCTTCACACTTTGTCCCAAGCTCACATTCATCATCATAGTTCACACTGGGTCAACTCATCATCCTTGTTCTTCCTCTGCCATCAGAGTGCTGGTAAGGAGTTTACTGACAATAACTACAGGGCTGCGAAGAGAATCCCGGAGGTGGGAAAGCTCGTTTAGTAACTGTAGATAGAAGAAGTGGGAGAGTCAGGGGTTAACCACGGCACTAGTGTGACATGTGTGATATTTACAGAGAACATGAAGCCGAAACAGAAGGGAGCAGGCAGAACAGACCAAGCTATCACAGATGAACACTGCTCAGGCTGTAGGGGAAGTGACAGTCGACCCAGCTTTCACCAGTGGCCTGTCTGCTTCTCTCATCTACTGTCAAACACCCTTCCTCATCTGTAACCTTAAAGCACCATCCCCCTGAAGCCAAAACTGGGAAACCCTACAAAACTGGCTAAAATTCTCTCAGAGGTTTGTCTAATGCACATTCTTTTCTAAAGGATACAATATGGAATGAAATCCATATAACTGAAATCCAGTCCAAGCTAACTGTCTTCATATTATTATCAACCATTCATTTCTCCACCACTTTTCCTGGTCAGTGTCACAGGGGGACCTGAAGCCTATCCTATGCTCCACAGAGCACAAGTTATAGGTGCACCCTGCAAGGAATGCCAGTCCATCACTGGGCACATGCACAACAGATGAGCAACGTAGCCAAACTCAGCGGTTCTGAATCCAGTCCTCAAAGACCCCAGCCAGTCTACATTTTTGTTATGTTCCACCACTTACATACATGAACTTACTTGTCATTTGCTGATAGCAACCTTGATTTCCAGGCTTAGGTGCAGGTGGTTGACTAGAGCAAAAATGTGGACTGGCTGGGGTCCCTGAGGACTGGATTGAGAACTGCTGACCAAACTGCATGTTTGGGGAGAGCGGGAGGAGACCCGAGCATGCAAAACCCAAAAAGAGAGAGCAGAGCTGGGCTGTGAAGCAACCGACTAAGTAAGGCCATATTATTACCATGAAAAACAATTCACTGAGCAGCATAGAGTCAACTGCTCTCAGTCAAGGGATCTTCACAGCTATTTACATTCAGGAAAACACATCTGACAGCTGAAACACAAAATGCAGTATTTATTTATTTTTCCTAACCAGTAAAACCGAGCAAGGCAAAAGCAACGCAATTCCTCATCACCAATTTTAAAATTATATAACTAAAAAAAAAAATATTTCTGAGACACATTCATTATAGCAGAAATCCATGACGCAAATCTAAGGTCCGTTTTCGTGAAGCACTGCCAATGATAGCACCAACCTACTGAATTCTACCACAGTGAGACAAGGCTGAAACACTGGCAGCCTGAGGACAGATACCATAGCCATATATCACCATCCACCGTTACTTCCATGCTTATAATCCTCATGCAGTACACATGGACCACAGCTAAATAATTAAGCTTAAGTGCCCGTGGATGCTAACGCGTTACTATCTTGCAGTTTTGCTTAGCCGCTATGCACTCCATGGTTTTTAAGAACCAAAGCAAATCTCAGGTGCGTTACTGCAACCAATTTAGCAGTCTATTTATCAAATTTCTGTCACAGGAAATTAAACAGACAATCAGCAATATGAATGAAGCTATAACAAAAAAAACCTAGAAAAAAAGCTTATTTTTCACCTGCAAAAGCATCCAGTTTGGCTTTTAAGTGAATGTGATATGAGTGAGGAGCTTTGAAGCATTTTTTTGCCCGACTATTCATGGAAGAAACATCATCAAACATGAGCTTACATCACCAAGCCACTCTTCATGAAAGAGGTCACTATCAGGAAGTGTTTTTTTCTCAGTTATATAAGGTGCTAGTTATTAAATTATTATCGTGGGCAGACCATTTACATCAACTCTCAGACAATTTTTGTTCAGTATTTTTTATGACGTTTTTATCAATGACTCCTTCTGTGTAGGGCGTAGACTGTCAACAGGCTCAGAAAGGGGTGGGTATGTGTTGGTGTGGGGCCACCTCATTGGCTATTTTCCCTCTATCAGCAGCACCAAAAAAGAGGGAATGTGCCAGCTGTTACAACTGGCAGCATTTTTTTTTTTTTTACTTTTTGATACCAGAGGTAGCAGAAAAATCACACTACAAACCACCAGCTCCTAAACAAATTCATGCAAAACTATACCAAATGAACAGTGTTGTGTACAGATGCCAAATTATTCTCTGGTCTTGTTTTTACAATAACCAATAAGAGGAAAAGAACTATTACCTATATTCCTGGACTGTTAAAAACCATTACAGAACCATTAGAAATCTGTAATGGTTTTTTAATAGTATTTGCAGTTTCCCAATGGATTAATTTCATAATCCATAACATTATAATGATTTTTTCTGCAGGGTTACATACCTGCTATTTTGTTGTGCAAAATTAATACTTACCATGGACCAAAATGTACAGCCCAGGAGGTCTGTCAGTCACAATAATAAAAACGAAAGTGATGATATAAACTGTGAGAAGCATCTGACCCATGTGTCTCTCTTCCACTCTCGTTTTGCCTCTCTCTCTCACTCTCAGTGCTCCACACCCCAATTACTGGCATTCTTAGCTCTGAGCTGGCTGCACAATCCAAAGTAAGGTTGCTAAAGTGAGAAGGGCCTCCCACACAAGTGCACACATAATGCAAGTGCTGCGCAGTCTATGCCTGACGCCTTTGGATGGGGTCTTTCAGGTGAGCTGTCAGAGCCCGGCGGTAACAGGAGAGGTATAGCGCCATGACTGAACTCCTCCCAAAAAATAAAAAAGCTGTCTTGCATTTGTTTGCCAGTCTGGCTTATTTACATATAGTGACAAACTAACAGTCTCTGCAAAAATAGGATTCTAGGACACGTTTGCCCATAATAATCCTTTGTTTAATATTGTAGGCTAAATATATTCAGTGCAAGTGGTGAGACCAAAGCAGCTGGGTTAAACTGATCAGTTATATTTCCGTGGTGACTGATTACCAGCTATGGTTCAGCTAGGTAACAAAACCCAGCGACTCTGTTCTCATGAGGGTTTGAATGGGGTTAGCTGGGATGTCTGGGGAGCCGGAGGCCCACATTTCTCTCAGAGTTCAGTTATCTGTATTTGAGATGTTGTGTATTTCGTTTCCATGCACTGTTTCTGTGGTAACCTCAAAGGGTCAATGTATCCATTTTGTCTGATTTTCCTTATAATAAAGTCATTTTGTTTTTTTTGAACCACACTTCTCTGCACTTATTTCAGTGCTCCTCCCCACAACCCCCAACCACCACAGAAAGGGGCAATCCTGGGTGCAAAAAGATCAGCTTCAGTGGGTACTAGATTGTGAGAAATGAGCTTGGCACTGCTGAGGATCAGACATCCCAGAGAATCAGTTCATAAGCAAGGGCCGACAGAGCCCATATTGATAGTTTGGAGCAGACCTGAGCTGTGGGAACAAGTCCAGAAAGGGTTTGGTAAAATGAGTGGGGACAAGAAGGTCAGGCAACCCGCTGACCTCTCTCTGTTCCTTCCGGTGAAAAACAATGTGGTCCGATCAACTCCCTTTGATGATGGTGGGAGGGGTGTGTAAGGGACACATCAAATATTTCATCCGTCACCTCATCTTGGGTTATATACAACAAGCTCACTTCCCAAAGAGTAATGCAAATGGGGGCATTTGTATGGATATTGGGTGGAAAGGTGGACAGACAGTGAGGGAAAGGCTGTTTGAATATTATGGAATAACAGATGCATATAGTCTATGTGAGTGTGAAGAGAGAGGGAGGTTTTATAACACACTTCAAGATTACCTACTCTGTTTGCATCCTGTCAAGTGAAGGCAGAAAAATACCTCTTCCATATCTATCCTTGTTTAAGTGCCATCGTGATTCTCAAAACCAGCCAATGTCATGTTCACTACTACAGGAAAGTATGCAATTCTACATACCTCCACTATCAAGGTTTGATCAGCAAAAGTTACTATAATATGTATAATTTTTAAAGTTTGTTTTAGTATATTCTTGCATATTCTACAGTCTTTGCAATTAGGCGTTATTTTTAAAATGACCTTAAACCCCTACATTTGTTGTTATTATGTTATCTATAACACATTTTGCAAATCAACTGCCAGTATCTTATAATAGGGTTCTTATGTAAGTGCTACTGTTTTGACTGAAGGCTCAACTCCAACAGAAAATAAGCAGTTGTTACTTTTGCACCCTAAGAATAAACATGTAAAATCGCTCCTTATATGATCATCACTACATCATCCTGAGGACAGAGGCACAGGATTGCATTACATCAGGAGCAGCACCATCTATGGTATCCCGGCAACAAGGTGTGCCTGAAATTGAATACCCTCTAATGAAGGAGGAGTAACTCGTACAAAAAAAGTCACCTGGGGCTCCAAAACCACTAACATATCCTGAGGGAGGAGACGGAACCACAGCACCATCTGGACAAGCTTCAACACCATCCCAGCACACTTCTCCACTGGTCACGCCTGCTTTTTCATCCCAGACACCAGCAATACGACGCAGGGCTCAAAATAAACTCCTGGGCGCAAGGCTGTACAAATCTGGCAATGGCTCCATTCACACTAACTCACATAATGCAGCCCACTCAACATTAAGCAAGTCTATTTCTTTTGGCATAAAAACAAAAAATGTCAGGAAGATATTGGAATTGAGACTCTAAACCTGTATACCAATATGAAAAATAAATAAACCATGGAAATTACTTGTCAAATTATGCCAATAACACAAGCAAATTAAGAAAGATCTCGTTACACTTTTATTATACTCCGGGATAAAACTGTGGTTGTTGATGTAAAAATCTCTAATATTCTGCTTATTTCTTTTTAGTATTAAGTTAAGCTACATAGCAGATTAATGTAAGTTAATGCTGTCAGAATTTGCTTATTAAGCTTGCCCATATTAAAGTCTCCTTATCCGACATATAAATAAAATTACTGCTGGTGTTAAAGCCTTTAGGTACAGGGCCTCTAGAAAATGGACATCTGCTCTGGCTGTCCATGCTTTCTTTTCCACCCCACATCTGGATGGTGCCAGATGAAGATACCATCCCAGTTGGATGCAGTGTTAGTCCCACAGATGAAAGTGTGACAGAGTTGATGTGGTCTACCATAAAACAAGACCTTATGAGGACCAGCATGAAGAACCGGCTGACAGATGGTGGAACTCACCACAGTTTACTCCTTGCATTTAAAATGGTCTTAATCTGTCCCTGCACTGTATAACCATAGCATACCCAAGGGGGTTGAGTGTCCCTTCAACCTGGGACCCCCAGAAGGTTTACTTTCCTCACTGAGGAGTTTTAGATTCCTCTCCTCTGTTGTCTTCTGGCCTTTTTCTCCAATGTACACTGTAATTGCCACATACTCCTGTTTAGTGCTTTGGGGCAACTGTGTTGTGAAAGGCACTATAAAATAAATTGAACTGAATCATGTAATTCTTCTGCATGTTCCAGTCGTCAGATCCGGCATCAGAATCCGAATTATTAGCCAAGTATGGCCACATCAGGGTGGTGATGTGGTTCTGTGAGTTAGGTGGCAATACCTGTGACCAAAAGGTCACCAGTTCAAGCCCTACAGCTGGCAAGTGTGTCCATAATCACTGCTGGGTCCATGGGCTAGGCCCTTGACCTCAATTGCTCCAGGGGTGCCAGATACTGCTAGACCCTGCAAATTTCCCCATGAGGGTGAATAAAGTACTGATTTTTATTATTATACATACAAATAATCTGACTTAGTGTATTCAACATATAAAAGCTATAGAACAACAAGTAAGGGTAGGGGACAGGATAGAATGTGTTGAACCAAAATAATGTTTTTGTAGTGTTTTCAGTGTAGTACTGTCCCAATTTTATGGAACTGGGGTTGTATCTTGTTATAGACCCTTGTTGTACAAATGGACATGCAAGGCATTAACCTGCCAATCAACTCCACCACGGAGCTGATCTGCAGCAACAGGCAGCACCAGAAGTGCTCAGTGCTTGGCTCTGACATTGGCTATTAAAGAGAGCGGAGGGTATGTACTAATGGAGAGCCCTGGACCAAAATGTCTGCTCCCTGGCCACAGCCTGCAGGCAGACGCTGCCTCAGCACAGGCTGGGTTAAAAGAAATTCTTGGCAAATCCTGCAATCCTCTCATTCCCCCAAGGAAGGCAATGACTCAACACGGCGACACCGTAAGCCACCAGGGAGGTGGGTGATGACCAGCCTCCCATAGCAATCTCACGGCTGCATTCCTGAGGCATTAGGTGGGGGTCTGTTTTTCTTCTAAGGTTTATCATCCTGCAGAGTGGACTCTCTGGGGGGGCTCACATTCCAAGGCTCTTGGACTACATGAACAAGGAAGCGTTGGTTTAACTGTTCACAAATGTTTTAAGTCCTCTTCTTCAGTGCTGCTACTTCAGAAAAGAGTCGATCAATGGTCATGGAAAATAGGCAAAACAGTAACATATAATGAAGGTTACTTATATAAAATGAGGCCTCATTACATTGATGTAAATGCTGGGCTTCCTGTATGTAAAGTGTCTCAGTCCAACAGTAAGCCCTTAAATCCAGTGTGAACAGTCTAAGTAGCTGCAAATGGACACGTATATCAGAAGGCTAGATAAGTCTGATAAAAACAATAGGGAAATTTCATAAAGAATAGGTTAAATGGAGACTCTAGGCTTTTTGCTCCTGGAAATAAAGTACATTCTCTGCAACTCTGGGACCCACCATATTCCATACTGCTTTTGAAGGCTATTTTCCAAAAATTATCTTTAAGAAAATATGTGCATGGTCCTACAATATGATCTGGAGCTATTGTCACTATAGGGCAGTGCAACACCTTGTCTGCTTCCGGCATGAGAATTCTTCTAAGTAATGGCGTACTTGTTGACAGGTCATTCTTTTTTTAATATTTCACATCAAGGGATAGGGCATGCATGCTTGGCCTCCAACTTCAGCATGGACACGAGGGGTTTTTGCTCAAAAGCACAGTATGCTGGTTCGCTCCCTGCTTTACCACACTTGCCATCTGCAGCGAGGTGGCCCGGGGAAGGCAAATTGCCTCACATTCTGTCAGGCGGGCAAGAAGACGAGCTTCCTGTCGACTGTCAGCCAGGCACCCAGAAGTGTCACCGCCGTGGGTGGGATCAGGCCGAATGGTGCTGTCCCCTGGGCACATGTCACTCCTCGATGGAGCCTGTGGAGTTGAGTGAGGTGGGCGTCTGACAGGGTATATGATGAGGGGGTGCTCTCATCTTCACCCCTCCTAACATGGAGGGAGGGAGGCCTGGGTGGCATTATTATGGGGGAGACCTCTTATGAGTTTAACTGGCAATTTCAGACTTGGCGAAGCTCAGCTTAAGTGATGGAAAGTCCACCCCCTATTGTAATCTCCACTACCTCTCGTCTCATTTGTGCCACAATAACACTGACTATGACTTCACGTATCTGACGAATGCCTATTTTGTCTTCAGCTGTCACTGTCGAGCCTTTGAGTCCCGTCAACGCTTCAAGGACTTCACTCTCATCAAAACCCAACACTTTTACAAACCATTCATCTCAACAAGGGTAAATTACTGCCTTCCCAGAAAAAAAAAAAAAAAAAAAAGAGAAGCCACGTTAGCAGAGAAAACTTTGGAAGTCAGCATGATTTTGCATAATCTGCCGGCCATAATGACAGTATATGTTGGAAATGGGGGACATCAACACATAAATATCAATCACTCCACTCTGATTTACTTCCTCTGATGCAGAAGAAATCTTTCCACATTTTCAAACCTAAGGCTTGTGCCAAAGCATTAGATTGGTCTGTCTGAGTGCTGGGGGACAGAAGACCAAATAAAGTACTCTCAGTAGAAGAGAGACAGAGTCAGATAGATAGGGGGGAGAGGGAGAGAGAGAGAGAGGAAAAGCGAGAGAGTAAGAGAGGTAGAGAGAGTGAAAGAGAGGAAGGGAGAGAGACAGATATAGAGAGAGGTGTTTAATTCAGCGCTTTTTTGAAAGTGCATGAATTCACCATATTAGAACAATGTGCTGTCTGAGACAGTCATGGAGAGAGACAGACACTCAGACCAGGTTGTCATTAGATTAGGATATCTAAGAGTGTCATTTCAGGGGGGTGGGAACAGCCAGCAATGTTGCTTTTGAAGTCAAGAAACGGTTCTGTGTGAATATGGAAATTTATGCAAATACAGGTTCCCGTGTGTGAACTTGGACCGACTGCGCTGCGAGGGGGTGATTAAGAATGGAGATTTCCCCTCCCGGTGGGTGTCTGCTCCACAATAAATGCATGGTTTGATTGCCATATTCCTAAACGGTAGGGGAAATTGACACCTGTAATGCCTACATTTGCGTTTATGACCCCTAAGCATTTCTGGCTGTCATCAGGCTTAATACACATCAATATTCATACTGTGGCATGTGCTCCATGTTAACTACAAGTCTTCATTTTATTTTAAAATCCGAGAGCTCTGAGCACCATGAACAGACTCATGACTTCAGATGAAAATCCAGCATTTTCTTAATGCAAATTCCAGAGAAAATATCTACAAGAATTTGTGTAAAGTCAGAATTGCTGTTAGTCTTTAACTGAAGTATGAGTATCAGTATTCAGCTGTGGGCTTGATTCTTCTATATCCTCTCTTTTAGCCATTCCCATTTTCTGTAAATTTCTGGGAATTTCCTGACCCTACACTGTAGTAATAAATTGACCAAGTGAAGTCAGATTTCCACTGTTTTTCCTTTTGGCATGATCCTGAAATGACCACAGGGACCTGTGATAGACACGGAAAGACGATCACAGGGTCAGGTGTTACTGAAAGCACTGAATGGAAAAAGATGTTGGATTTCACCCTGAATTTAAATGGTAACATACTTATTGGATGATGAAACTGGTAAGAGGCACAGAGAGGCAACCCAACAAGGCAAAAGGTACAGTTTAATCTAACCACCAAGCAGGAAGTGCCAGCCAAAGAGTCATGGAACTCTGGGAAAAGGTCCAGTTATAGAACCTTCCTACCTCTTCATTCAACAGAAATAACAACTGTGGTTTCAAAAATGTATTGCATTACCTTTACTAAATCATTCTTTTTGAACTCTCAATATTACCCTTCATTAAATATTAGTGAAAACTTCTCCCATTGGACAAACACGACACATCATGAATCATTGTAAATCACACATTGTAAATCATCATAGCAGACCTTTTTACTGTGCGTGTTTGACTACTGGGTATAATATTAACAACAACAACACAATTGTACCCCAGTAAGAACCATAAAACACTCCATCCATCCATCCATCCATCCGTCCATCCGTCCGTCCATCCATCCATCCGTCCATCCATCCGTCCGTCCGTCCATCCTCCAATCTGCTTATCCCATACCTTGTTACCTGGAACCTGACCCAGGCAGCTTTGACCACAACAGAGGTCTGAATGGGGTTTTTAGGCACTCCAACAGCCTATACATTTGCTTTGCTGTGTTTTTCATATCTCAAATGACAGTAAGGAGAAATCAAATAGAAGAAAAAATATCTTTGGAAAACAAAAACATGTACATTTACAAATACGCAATTCATCTGTTTTTGTAACCTGATCATTTATCCAGTACAGGTGGAGCCTAGGCATATAGCTTGTTTTTACACTCATATACACACATGGAGGCTGGCACTATGCTTATTTATTCATTTTGTATTTATAACCTACAGCATTCAAATCCACCAGCACTGCTTACCAAAATGCTACAACAAAACCTGTGGCCCATTGATTATACTGTACTGTTACTGATCCTTTAGTCAAGTCACACTTTAAATTTGTGCAAACGTAAGCACTTGGTGAAAATAAGCTACCGGATCACATCATCTGAAGGAGGCAGAACCTCACTAAGTTTGGCTTGAGTCCATGTTGATAACAGGGTTTGGAAGGACTCCGTGTCCCACTGCCCCTAGACTTACAAGTATGACATAGAGGTTTACAATGCAGGGGACCTCGTTGACTGGTACACAAAGGGTCTCCAGTGCTCTTCTTTACACTCAGAGACTCCCTTAGTCCAAATCAGACAAGCCTGTTAACTAGGATGAGGAGTACGAAAGAACCTTCTGGAAGACTTTGATGACTCTTGAAACAGATTCTCCACATGTTCGACTGATCTGGGCCAAAGAAGGCAGCCGTACCCCGCATCCTATTTTATAAACGATGAACTACAGTCTACTCATAATGAGTAAAATAATAATGGATTATCCCAGTAGAGTCTGATCATTATGGACCATATCATGGACAGAAAAATTTAATATTCCACACCATCCCTACTATCCCTCAATGCAGATGACTCTTTACCATGATTTATAAATTCATCTCTGCAGGGATGCCATTACTTAGACAAGCATCTTAATAGCTTTAAACTCAGTCTCATTTGCATGCCCCCAATAATACACTTTCACCACGGTAGCCTGTAGTAAACTTTGACAAAACGTGTATCCTCCAAATTCATACCTTTTCCTATTATTGACTAAGGCACATAAAATGAGGAGCTCAAATCTGCTAATGAATAATTATACGTAACCCTTTAAGTCACTTATACAGTTTACCATCCCCTGGACTTTACTGCATACCCAGCTCTTTACTCAAGGCTTTTGAAGTCTTTTAAAATTTCCACCGCTTTTATATGACGTGAGCCACATTCTGTCAACTATCGGTAGAGTTCATCTTATGCAAGCACATTTTTACATTGACAGCACTGTGTGAGAAAGCTTCAGGCTGACAGTAACTGTGAGCCGGGTGCTGCTTCTAACGCTAAGCGGCAGCTCCTCCTAATCCTCACTTGCTAAGTTAGCTTAATTGGCCTTCTCCATGAGCAGCACTTTTTTTTTCTGGGAATTGTAATTAACAGGCAGGGCCAGCACCAGCTGACATTTCTGTCTTATGAGGAAGAGCTGTACCACCTGCTCCCACAAGGTCCAATAAGAGCACTCAGCAGGGCAGGATGAGCACAGGATATTCTCTGCTGAGGCTCCATTTTGTTAAAGGTTGGCGAGACACACCAAATCTGAAAAGCCCATTTTAAGACCATAATTATATGTGAAGATAATTAAAATGTATTTGTCAGAATCAGAAACATTCGAATCAGGGAGCAGCTCTCAAAAGGCAGTGGCTCAAAATGCCCTCTACCCTAGAAAGCCTCTGGTAAAGACTAAGGATTCCGGCACCTATAGACCTATCAAGTCCAAGCATGTCAATGAACGGGGGTAAGGGATTCAGTGCTAGCTCTCTAACACTAGTCACCAGACATTTTCTTGAATATTGGGTCTACCAGTCCCTGTGCCTTAGAATTTTGTTCAACTAATCCATCCATCCATCCATCCATCCGCTTATCTTGGTCAGGGTCTGGAGTAAGAAGAGGTGAAATAAATATCAAACATCTGTATTTTAACCATAAAAGTTCTGCAGTAAATAATCCATGGTTAACGTCTAAACAAAATGTCCATTCCATATTACTAACCTTAGAAATGCAGGCTCCAGTCCCACCCATAACCCTGACCACGATAAGCAGGTAGATAATCATACCCAGGGATGGACTTACGGATATTTGTTGAACAAAATACCACACATATGCTGACGGAAATTTCACTTTTTACTTCTAAGCATACTGAACAGAAATTCAAACTCATTTCCTTCCAGTCAGTCTAATCAAAATTTTGAATTGCTTTCAGAAAATTGAACTCAAACGAAGCAAAGATGCAATTTGGGCAAAATGAAAGTAATGAATGTATTTAAAACTAATAATTATCAGTCTCATGAGCAGTGACACTGTTCGTTCAAAAAATCTAAACTGGTCTCTGTGATCTTTTAAGTATGGTGAAGGACTACCATTATACAAATGACTCAAACTTCCTGTGAAAAGACCTCAGAAGACAGCTCAGAATCTGAACTTCAAGCCTGTCAAATGCTGTCCATTTTTAGCAGCCATACTGGCAACAGTAATTTGCTAGCTACTATATTTACTTTGAACTTTAATGACGAACGTATAAGCAGGAACAGCCGTAAGTACTTAATTTCCGCAAAACGGAAACTAAATGGATGACTGCGAGTAAGGGTTACTAATACCTTGTTTTTGATGCTACAGATGTACTTTTGTTTCATGTTAATTTCCAGGTTATACGCTAAGAAACTATCACCAAAAAAAATTCAGTGCAACAAATATAACGCATAAGCTCAAATGTAAATTCAGAGACATCCATACAAGAGTTACCTGCCTTAAAGAAAATCTTGGCATTTTAGCAGTAGTAAATGGACTTATGCTTGTGTTTAAAACTACACTAATAAGGCAGTGACTTTACAAAAATACCACTACGCACAAAGTGGCTGATGAAAACTGGCTGATAAAGTTTTGTTCCCACCAAAATATTAATTTAACGTTCATTTAAATATAGATGGCTGTTTCAGTGGCTCACCGGTTAGCACGGATTCTTCGCATCTCCAAGGTTGAGCATTCAATCTCACAACTACTGTCTGTGTGTGTGTTGCATTTGCATGTTCTTCCCGTGTTTCATTGGTTCCCTCCCACAGTTTGAAGACATGTAAGAGAGAAGTTAATCGGCATCTTTAAAATTGCCCATAGTGAATGTGTGTGTGAGTGAGTGCGTGGCCATCCAGGGTGTACCCCGGCCTTGTGGCCTATCAGAATCAGAATATCTTTATTGTCATTGTAACGGGTACAACGAAATTAAGTGCAGTCCCTGTGTCAGAGAGATTTGTACAGGAAAATAAATAGGGAGAAATATATAAATAAATATGCTGTCTAGGGCATCCTCCAGCCTCCCCCGTGACCTTGACAAGTGGATGAAAGATGAACGGATATTCATTTCAGACCTTGAAAGTAGGTCAAGGTGACATAGAGATGTAGTATTTGACCATACACAGCATGTAACTTCATTCGAGTATCCTAGCACAAATTTAACACAAAAAAAAAATCAAGCAGACATAAAAATTATGAAGCAAGAGTGTTTAAAAAAAAAAAAAAAAACGGGGAAACGGAAAAGCCGTGACCATTTCTGGCCTATTAGTTTATATTCCCTAACCTCATTACCATCCATCACTCGCATAGAACATTTTCCAAGACATACTTTATAAAAAAATGTATGAAGCGTTTCTGCATAATGCCGACTGTCTGTCATATGGGGGGTTAAGTGAAACAGCATGGTACAAAGTGTCAAACTAAGCCAGTAGAGCTTCATAGTGGCATCTGCATTGGGGGTCTTATTAGTATCTATGTATTTGGCATTGTGGTCTGCAGGAGGTGCACAAGAATGTCATGGCACTAAGTATGCATGACACGGAAACTTTGAGGCCAGAGGTTGACATGTATCTCAAAATAATTCAAACGCCCGGGCTTATTCTGTCATAGCCGCACACCTATATATTTCTCATCACATACTTCATTTGTAAAAATAAAATGCATCTCGTGTTGCCAACTTCCATGGTGTAAAATAGGTACGCATTTCAACGATTATGCATGCTTGTGTACCGCTTATATCAACATCTGAGTATAGCGATACCGGGACATTGATGTCTGTTAGGAGAAGACAGCTGTATAAGACCTTTCATCTCCCTCTGACTGATTTCCTTCAGCACTCACAAGAAACAGGGGCTCCTGGTGACATTCACCCTTGGACACATGGAGTTTCGTAGAGAAGTGCTATGTTCCACACTTCTGCGATGACAGCAACAATAGGTGTGAATGCACACAAGCTGAACTGTGCCCCAGATGGCTAATGAATGCTCCAAAAGCCATGTCACCATGTCAACGCCACAGAGCAGTAGGGGCAGGCAACAAGCTACATTCTGGCTCCAATGACCAGAACAGAACTTTACCATTTTGTTTGAGTGACACTTACAAACAACAGATGTATAAAGCTCTGTCCGAATCACAGTCTTAATTGCGAAATACTATTAATGCAGAACAACTTCAACGTAAGAAGGGACTAAAAGTGTACTAGTTTGTACAAGTTTTTAAACGTGGCAGAAGGTATGTCAACACAGTAATCGCACAATGTACGTATATACTACCTAAATACTGGAAAACTAATAAGCATGAGCACAACCTGAGGGGGATGTCAACATTAAAAGCAGAAAACCCTCCCACCTTATTAGGGAAACGATTTCATATCATAAAACAAATCACAGTAAAATTTGCAAAAAAAAAAAAAAAAAATACCTCAACCAAAAATCTTAACCAGTTAGGCTTTATCAGCTCAAACTGCATACAAAGAAATTAACGATGGGATGTTTGTGTGTGTGTTTGGTACGAATATAAAATGTTCATGCCATGCATTCATAGGTGGATTAAATGGATTAAAATGCCATAAAAAAATAATTTCTCCATGTATCACTACAGGCAGGAAAACACATTAGCAGTTAGAAGCTTGTCTTCATTAAAACACACACTTGGAAAACCAAATCATTCACTTCAGATACTGATTAAACTGTTTAATTAATGAAAGCCGTAAAAAATACACTACACAGGTTGCTGTGCCCAGTTTATAGCAAAGATCACTGCATTTTTGCACAAGTACAACACCAAGCAAAACTATTTGAGACCACTGATAAAATTCATCGCAGTTTGAAGTGTATGTGGTTGCACTTGTAAATCAACTAAACAATTCATAAGTATTACTGGTCTGGAAATAACATTTCCTACTGAATGATGTATACTCAAATTCCTATGGCACAGCAGATGTTATATACATATAGTCATAAAACTGCATGCTTTTCTGACTAAGTTGTATATTAGTGACAAATATAAAAATGAAATAAAATGAGTTATTTTAATAGCTATCCACTGGATACTGGATTCACTGCAGCATTATGTCATTAAGCTGCTAAGAAACCTCTTAAAATATCCAGCAACTGGAAGCTATTCGCTCTACATATGCGGTTTAGGTGCTCAACAATCGAGTCCCCAAATGATGACGCATGCAAAAAAAATGGACAGTCCTTTGTGCAACAGGCTACTAAATTATGGCAGAAATGCTTTATTTCTTTACTTAAAAATAATAAGGTAAATGAGAGAATTGTAGCTTTTAGTGTCAAACAACAGGGAAGATTAGAATCACAAAGCATCGTCAATAGAAAAACGGCTCTTTATCGTCTGAATGTCTTCCAATAGTCCAGATCACCACAAGCACGACAAACAGCACAACTGTTGGCTGTGAATTTAAAGTATTATTTAAGACTGCCAAAGAAACACAACAAGAATACAAAGAAAAGCATGTTTTCTATTGTTAATCTCTACATATTTAGCACAAAATAACAGCAAACTTAATTTAGGTTTCCTGAATAATGTCACCCAAGGAATAATTATACACTCGATCAGGGAAGGTTTTATTTGTTACTGCATATTGTTATATTTGTGTGTACTTGTATATGTTGTTATAGATACACACACACACACACACACACACACACACACACACACGTCATGCCAGTAAAAGATATTACATCCATACCATTTATGTTGTATGAGGTCACAGTGATGATCCTCAACAATGAAGCGTAACTTTCAGGCACGAAAAACTATTCCTGGGGCATTAAATAAACAGAATCGTACTGGCACACTCCAAAACGCTAGCTGTCATAATTGTCACATATAATCTACATTTTTTTTGGTACCAAGCCTGTCCTCACATGCTGATGTCATTAGCCCAAAACTTGTCCCACACTGCAGTTCAAAATGACAAAATGGCAGTATTTATGTGCCAACCGTGTCACGCCTTTAAAAAATAAAATCTTGGGTGAAACACAACAGGAAAAGTCCCAACTATACTTCAATGCATATTTATACTGGCAGTAAAAATGTTTGGTAACATGCACAAAAGCATCGCGACCTGCTGTAGGTGCAATTTTTCAAAGACAACGTAAAGAAATGGATTGTATCATAACCAAAACTGAACATTTAAAAATGATCCCAAACCATAGCAGTAACCCTAATAACAACTTAACCTTAACTCTAAACCATATCTCCAATTATACTAACAACCTTAACCCTAACAGTTAGAGTTGACACTGGAGTAGGAGTGTAACCTAACTCCAGGCTCCAACCATCTCCTAAACAATCAAGTGTTAATGCAGCATGGTCAGGTATGATGATCTGTTTCTGAAATCCACGGGGATACGACGACACTGAAACACCAACAAATTTCTGAAAGCGAGAAACGATCGACTGGTTCTCCACAAGGTCAAAAGGAGCCCTGTGACTCTCAGCCCATTCGACAATAACTTCCTCTTCCATTGTCAAGACTGTCCTGTGCCTTGATAAAAGAACAGGAACACCTGCCCACCCTGAATGAATTTACAACACTCACGGTATCCATTCATAGCAAACTGACATTATCAGCATTCGGTCTACTTCCTCCGCTAGAACCACCTTTGGCCCCCCCAGCACAGTGACAAACACAAGCTCATCATCTCCACCCTGGCATCAGGGATATCATTACAACGTGTTGTAGTTCATCCACTTATCCAAATTCAGCAGGGTAACTGTTGTGACCTGTCACAGGCAGCATGTGGTACATGGCAAGTATCTAAGAGGGAACAGAAGAATGACTTAGACCTCGGTTAAAGGCCGCCGTCTCAGCGTATCACTTAATAAAGGCACTGCTCGGTGTTTATAAAAGGGTTATTAAGTAAAGTCGCCTACAGCAAAAATAATACGATCCTGGAGGAAGAATACTCTGATGACTATCAGGAGAGGGTCAGTGTGGCATGTAAAAAAAAAAAAAAAAAAGTAGTAGTATCAGGGACAACGAGGTAGGAGTTTATAAAACTCGCAAGGCTGCAGAAACCGTAGCAACATGCACTACCTTCTGTTACTGGGCCAGAAAAGTAGCCATAACAGGCAAATATCTATATGTTAGGAAACGTGCCATATTCCTGAGCTCTGTTACTAATCTGATATATCACTTTCCCAAATGTGTATTTTCCTACTCTCTTGCTGCAGACATTTCAACTATCAAGGTCGAGTTTAGCGGTAACATTTTCTTGTCTAAATTAAACAACGCGGTTGATGTAAATACCACCTCAATGCTCTCTTTTCAGAAAAACAAGAATTTCAGAGACAACAAGTATGCCTTCACAACATTACCTATATACCGCTACATATACACGTGATTATTTAAAGAATGTTTTTCCACGTCACAATCAAATCATGAGTGATGGAAGATTTAAATATACAGTATTTTTATATCACGTGAAAAAATGAGAACTCAAACATACATCCCATCTAGATAAAGAACGTGGTATATTTGTTGACAGGTTATTCCAATGAGATAGCCTACTCATAAAAATGTGTTAAACATGTAACAAAAGATACAAAATTATCAAATTACTAGCAATATGTAAATCTTTCTCAAAAAGCCTTTTTTATAATATATGAACTTAGTCCACAAGACGCACTGTCACTGAGTTTCAAATCCGTTAAAATGTAATAAAGTGTATATTCACTCTCACGTTGAATGCCTGATGTCGCGTTCAGCTGATCACAAAGCAGCGGTATTGGAACGAAAGTGAACAAGCGATGGCTATGTGCAGGCATCTCAACTGAATCGCTGCTACAAATGCACCGAAACCCCAGACACCCTTGTTACCTACAGCATCACCGATAGACATTAAGGGTGCTACCCAGCATGCCTTGGGTTATATGTTAATTCCAACACCCTCCACTGACACCACACAGCACGTCCCTCTGTGTGGCTTCACTCTTAGTGTTGCTTTTTTCAGCCAACTCCTGGCAGGCCTACAGTAGTATCTGCAGGGGGCTCTCGGCCCAGAGCGGTGCACTGACACCACTGCCTCCATTCTGGTTCATTCTGTTGCAGTTTTCAGACAAATATCATGGCCTTCTTATCAGTCTCCCAAGTCTGGCCTAATGTGGAATGATACCTCTCTGTGCCAGTAAGACAGGGTATCCAGGAAGCCTATCTAAAAATAGAGGTTCACGTCTTACTGCAGGTCCAGTACAGCTAGCATCCCTGTTCTACTGTGTCACAGATTGGTGTTTTCTAACCCTATAAAGGTACTCAGACTTATAATTGCAACTCTGTGGTCTTTAATACCAACAAAGTGAGAGGAATAAAACAATGTTTTCTTTAACTGTTAACAGTGTTTTTTTTAATAAGACAATATTTATAAACCTATAATTTAACATTGCAGTAAGAAAAAGGTTATTGTACTGCAGATAGATATCCATCCATCCATCCATCCATCCATCATCTAAACCTCTTATCCTATGCAGGGTTGCAGGGGGCCTGGAGCCTAGTAAATAGTTACTGCAACAGATATTAATAATTGTCATCTATGGAATTTGGGTCTTGACATTAAATGGTACTGAGCTCCTCTCTGACATTTCCAGCAGAGAGTGAAAATTACTCCATTTTCAGCTTCCACCACCCTAACTGTTCAAACAGCTGGCATCTCAGCCAGTCAATGACAGGTTCCATCAAAACCTTCTTCACAGCCACTGCTTTAATGACGGCATGAGATGCCAAGCATCTGGCACACCAGCAATGCCGGAATCTTCTGAGCACCCAGATAGTAGTGCTTTCCTCTTTTCTTCCCAGCTTCATATTCAAAGCAGATGAGGATACTAGAGGACCTCAGCTAGCAGAGCCAGGAACAGAAATTGCATGCCCCATTTCCAGGAAATTCAAAAAATAGATGAGAAGATGCATACTTTCAGTCTAGATTGCATTCTCAAGCAGTAGCAGGGGACTTCAGCCACTGGGTACTAAGTTTAAAAAACAAAACAAAAAAAAAAAAAAAAAAACTGAATTTTACCCTCGATCAGTAAATACATATTTTCCTGAATATTATTAAACATACCCTCATTTTTGTACCACAGTATAAGGGTTAATTCAGGACGTTTACTGTGGATTACCGACCACTGCTTCAAACATCTATAATTTAATAAAGCAAAGATGGACTTTTAAATGACAATTTCACAAGTCAAAGATTTTTCAAGACACTCAGCTGGTGATTTGTAGAGAGTTTATCCATCCAAACATTACTACAAGAATTAGAATTTTGAGTGTAAATGTTGAGGTATGACTTATGATTTAGATTTAAAAAAAAAAAAACAGCTCCATTAAAGCAGTTTGTGAATTTTTATTTTCAAGATCAATTGGAAACTCAGACATCAGTAAATGGATTATCAGGCACATTAGACAACCCCTGTTTATTATGCAATGATGAAATATTTTACAGACAGACTTGCATTCTGTCCTTTATCTGAGAATATTTACCTCGTTATATAGTTTGACTGTCAAAATCTATCAAGAGAAAATTATGCTGATTTTTAACAACAACAGTTCCATGTCCATATTCAATCTATATTCCGTAATGCTCATATCATTTTCAGACTCCACAATAATCAAACTTGTTCACTCCCACATGCACAAAATTACTGAAACCATTTCATCCAGTGGCATTTGGGCAGATACGAGATACTTAACGTTCTTCTTGGAAATTAGGAATGGGTTCCATTGTAAAAATGTACCCAAAGTGTCAAAGCCACATGCTGTCCTGCAGGAATCACTCCAGGCCAGAGCAGCTCAAGTGAAACTTAGGATCTGAGAAAGGCTGGTGTATACCTTGCATAGGCATTCATTTACATTCTAAATCCATTCACATGAACCATACTCATGCAATGCTAGTAACATTAAAGTGGCTATCAAAGCATTTCATCATGTAAGTCATGCAGGTATGGACCAATTTGCTCCTCTATGAACTGGGAACCATTCATGTATAGATTCACACTTTAAAAACCAACAAAAACAATTGTTGTAGTCTAATACCTATTAGTCTAATTCAGTGTTACAAGCTGCAAATGCTATGTATTGTATGGATTCATCCATTTATTTCACTCCATAATCCTTTGTCCATCGCAGGGCGAGAGATGGGGTACACTCTGGACAGGATGCCAGTCCATCACAGGGCACAGATCCACACGCTACAATCTATTTAGAGACATCAGTGCACCTTACTATTGTGGGAGAAAAATCAGAGGAAAGCTATGCCAACACACGAAGAACATAGAAACTATGAAGAACATGCCAACAGCACACAGTGGGTTGGAACCGTGTATCAGACCACAATGCTACGCACTGAGCCACTAACAAGATCCTTTCATAGTGCTTGATAATTTACCAAAGTTATGTCTCAGGTATTAAGTATTATATCTGGAAGCAATCCAGGTTAAGTAATTCATCCAAGAGAACAGAAGCTGAAGCCTGTAACCTTAAGGTGATTACATTTTACAAACCAACAATTTAGAATCACATTTTAAAGTAATGTGCAAATTAAATAACTAGCAGGAGTTCAATAATAAAATACCCCATGCGATCAATATTTTTTTCCCCAAGTATCTTTTGATATTTCTTGATGAACCTCTAATCTGTACATTCTAACATTTCTATGACTGAATTCTCGTGCATAGCACAGCTCTAGTTATCCTCCAGAGGCCTGTTCTATGAGACTTCCTGCAGGGATTTGCAGTTTTCACTTAACAGTAACAAAAGAAAATGATCCTTCGTCAGGTTAATTATGCATGACTGCCACTTTGCAGCAATATACAATCTCTGCTTGGTTAAACAACCATCACCTCAGAGACTCCAGTTCTCATCATTGCATATGTTCTTTAAGACTTTCAGGCACTTCAAAGCAAAGGGCTCTCCATGGTCTGCAGAAACACCACCAAGCCACTTTGTGTAACAGGGAAATACACAGGAAATAGGAATTAATACAGCTGGACTTCCAAGAAAATTATTTCTTTCCAGCTATTTCTTTCGCTCCATTTTCTATGCATGAGCAAGTGGACATGCTTCATTTGGTACTCTATCATCAGAGAAAGAAGCTTCTTTGTGCCCGTCTCTGAATAGAACATGGATGTGTGGATTTTATTCACATGTTCCAGGATTGCACATTGAAGAAGCATCTAAACTTCTAAGGTGATTCTGTCACAGATAACTTCACTTAAGCAAGACGTGTGTAGACAATGCCCTGCTTCTTACAGATAAATACTTCATTCTCAAAGGATTTTACCATTTTCTGCAAGAATCTAATCCTACAGAACATCCGGAGCTGATGAATGTCCATTTTCTGATGACAAAGAAGGCTGCTGGCTACCCACAACTACGCATAACTTTTAAATATTGCCTTATTTCAACTTACACTTTATGAGGACCACAGCCTTTATGCAGAAGTCACTGAACAAAAGATCTTTAGACCTATTAGGCCAAACATTCTCTTACATGTCACAAATGATAATACAGGTAAGGCACCAAATCAGTTTAATACTCTTAAATGTCTAAAGGGATTTAAGCGTCAGTACGTTAAACCTCCACAGCCAGCACTGACTTGGCAAAGCTCAAATTTTCCTTTCATTCCTCTGAATATAGGAGAAAATCCGAAGCAAATCTTGTGTGTGTGGTTGGGGACTGGGGTACCTTCTACAGAGCTGGAATGCAAACCTCTTTTGTAAGCAGCACTCCCACCATGTAGTACTTCTACCCAGCTATGTGAGGGGAGTATCTAAAACAAAAGAAAGACCCACCTACAATAAGATCATAGGAAACGCATCATATGTGAAAGGATGCCTCATGAACATCGTGAGCATGTCTGCACTGGATGCACGGCACCGTACGCCAGCATGAGGAAGGTGTCGTAGGGTGAGCGAGAGAATACATTTAAGGCTGTTAGCAGCAGCTGGTGTGGAGTCAGCTGACAGATGGATTGTACACAAACAGTGAAAGCCTTGAGAAATTCCATTTGGACCAGTAACCCTGGCAGAGGCTGTACCTTCAAAAACATCCCCTTAAAAAGACTGGACGCTTAACGATGTATGACACCAAATTAATGCAGCCTTTTACGAGTATGCAATGCCCAAAGGAAACAAGAAAAAAAGTCAAACAGCAAGCTCCCACAATCCTAAGGATATGTAAAGTCAATAATCATGCGGCTGCTCGCAAACCACATTC
Source organism: Gymnarchus niloticus (assembly GCA_009936485.2). Taxonomy (NCBI): domain Eukaryota; kingdom Metazoa; phylum Chordata; class Actinopteri; order Osteoglossiformes; family Gymnarchidae; genus Gymnarchus; species Gymnarchus niloticus. The sequence continues at coordinate 16,722 of JAACJT020001347.1, read as the reverse complement.
TGGACAAGGCGATTAAGCAATGCCCAGACTGACGTTGCAATGCACAGCATGATGCAACATGCTTTTTTTAATTCATTCATTTAATGGTAAAGGCATCTTTTATCGTTACCAGTGAAACTGCGTAATATGCATGCCGACAGGATTTTTTTATACCAACAAAGCACCAGTAGGCCAATTTTTTAAACCACTCATTTTTTTTGTACATGTCAAGGCAACAGACTGAAGAGCCTTTTCGGTCTCAAAATAACTGAAATTATTGCTTCAGTCACAGCTAGAGAACCTGGTCTACTGCATTATTGTAGTATTACTTTCTCCCAAGGAATCTGAATAGACTGTAAAGTGGACCAGATTAATATTGCCTGCTGACCTTCACCCAGCAGAAGACCTGATATGCTAGACTTTTGTGTGAGATTGCCAGTGAAGAGCTCTTAGCCAGGAGTTAATGTGTTCTCCAAATCTCACAATGTGGCAACACCTCAGAGCTGACTGCGCACAGCCTCACGTTTCAGTTACTGCAAAACTATAGCTTTCCAGAGTTGATCATCACTACACATAAGCCATGTGCTTTTCATGTCTTTTAATTTAGTTCTTTCTAGAAAAGGCAATGCTAAAAATACATGAATTAAATGCCAAAGGCAGTGATTTCAGAAATAATAATCATATTCATTTCACCCTGATCTGACAGCAAGCAACACATCCATCTATTCATTCATTTTCCTTAATGACTTATCCATTGCAGAGTGACAGTGCGCTTGCAGTCTATACCAGGAATTCCAATACGAAAAGCAAGGATGGGACACTAGTCCATCAGCGAGTACAGACATCAGATACTAAGAAGACTTGAGACACACCAATTCAGCTAAACAAACAGAGGAAAACAACACAAAGGTAGGCTAGCTTCACACAGAAACAGCCAAGTGGAATGGAACCAACAACCCTGGTGATGTGAGCCTGTAAAGTGAGCCACTGCACCACTGTAGACGACAAAAAAAAAAAAAAAAAAAAAATGGCAAGAGAGTTCATTTTAATGCTATCCACAATATTAAGAGACTGATAATGGCACGATGGTACAATAGAATTTACTCAACCTTGACATTCTACATACCATAGTGCAAATAGCCTAATGAGGTTACGAGTAGGAATGTCAACCTGGGGTCCTGAAATAGAACATTACTTTTCATTAATATTTCATTTTGAGTTAAGGGCACTGATGTAAAACAGCTGTAGGGAAGACTGAGGCGCATAATCCCTGAATATTTCTGTTTCGATTTGAGCTGCAGGGGGAACAAAACAAAATGGTCCATATCTGATCCTTCCAAGGACTTTCACAGGAGCCAGGGTCAGTCATTTGTAGCACAAAAAGGAGCAATGTTTAAACAATGTTTACGTTCACATTACTGAGCGCACACCCCAGCACAAAAGCAATCCCAGAGGAATAAAGGAGAGAAATCTCCAACTTTTTTTTTTTTTATGTTTGTAATGTGTAGGCTTGCCTTTAGTCTGCTTTGATTTGTCTACTACAAATTTAGCCTTAAAAACTATTAAGTACATCACATCAGCATTTAACATCCACAGAAGGAAAAATTATACATACACCTGCAGCCTTGTATGGGGTAAGCAGTAACATGGACGAATGTATAAAGTATATGGTTTATGAATGTGTTGTGACCTCAATCACAACACCCAGTGAGTAGTGTTTATCTTTACAAGCATTCAGCTGTAAAGGTTTCATAAGGAAAAAAAAAAAAAAAAAGAAAGACTCAGGTTACTCTTCCACACAATGTATTCCTTCCATTTCAAATTCCGAATTTCTGCTCCCATGTCATTCTGTTTCAGCTGACCCTCTTTTCGGTCCGGTGTGTCAAAAAGCACCACCACTGGAAATCCCTGGAATTGATACAGGCCCGTGTAAAGCCATGAACGTTGGACACACAGCCCAGCCACCTGCAAAATGATGGGGGTCTGGGGGCCCAGTCTGAGAGTTGTTTAAGACATTGTTGACCGGGTTTACAAAACTGCCAGAAAATGGATGTTGCTTAAATTAAACAGTCCTGACATTTCGAGAAGCCCAGTACCAGTGGCAGGAGCATGCTGTAACGGTAAAGATACGAACAGTTGTCTCCTGGAATTACAAGCCTTTAAACAAATAAAAGGTTGCAGAGTAAAGCTTCCTCTGCTATCAGAGGAGCATAGGAAAGACTTTTTTCTGGTTCATGGTACCAATCAATATATTACATAATGAGCTTTAACATCTCAAGCTTTGTTATTTGGCTGCTGACACTGCTGAAGAAAGCATAAATCAGTGGTTTCAGTGTGTAACATTCTGTTTGCCCCTTAGAATGGTAGCTAATACATTTAATGCATTTACAAACATACAGATGCAAATCCAGATTAATACACTGGTCTGCATTTCTCTCTGGTGAAAAGACAGGCCTAAACCTGAATAGGGAAGGAGTAGTGCCATTTTTCAATATTGGAACATATGCATAAGTAGAGCTATCATGGTAAAAGAGAGGACTAGTTAAGCAGGGCTCCCCAACAGGAAGTTTAAACATGGAGGTGTTTTAGTACATGGAAGGTGCTGAAACAGAGAAACAGCCATCTGTGGAACAGCGGAGTACCTCTGTGATAATAGGCACATCTGAGTTCAGCTCAAGTACCCAATCAGCAGAGCTCCACACACTAGTTTAAGGCATTGGTCTTTCAGTCTAGGCACTAATGTGCCAGGGTATATACAGCATATGCATATATACAGTATATGAGCAAGTTTCTCCCAGAGCACATAGATCCTAATTTCCATAACTGAGCCATTTGCTCTCCCAGAACTTATGCTGTTAAAGGGAAAATGGGCATATTCACCAGCCTGTCAGGACCATGAGTGAAAGTCCTTAGGCAATCGTTTCTCTCAGAAGATGCTGCAGCCCAAAAAGGTCAACGAAACACCACCAAAAATGGTACTATGCAAACAGTAACAGGACAGTTCCAAGAGGGCTTATTTTAGTCACTTTGCTACTGCATTTCTTGAAACTTGTGAGGGGGGAAGCTGTCGCAAATATTTAGTTTATTTGGCAATTGTTCATCCTAAAGGAAGTCTGTCAACCACCTATCCACCGTCTGTGACATGTCATCTCAGTCCGTTATGCTCAGTATTTCACACAGTTGGCTACCCAGGGAAATCCCAGCAATACAATTTGCTGTACAGACTCCAAAGGTCAGATTCCTCATAATATGAAAGACCAGCATCCATACATCTTACAACTGCTTCTCCCAGACTGTCACAGGAAGGTCTTGAGACACCCATAAGCCAAAACTGCATGTCTTCAGACAGTGGGAGATAACTCAGACGACATGGGAAACATGCAACCTCTACAGAAGGATTACAAGCAGGACCATCAACTCCCAACACTGAAGGGGAGAGAGAACGGTGCTACGCAATGAGCCACGGTGTGGCCCACATGAACAATGTGCTTCAGATTTTCTAAAACTTGATAACTGCTGGCTGAGTGTCAATCTGTTTTCTGCCCCTTCAGATAACTACCAAAACATTATCTGAAGTTTGTGAACCAGACACAGCTGACATAAAAGGAATTCCACAAAAGCCCATTAGAGGTTCAAAAACGTTCATTCTCAGTAGTGCAGTGTTGGTCATCGACAAGAAACAGATGATTTCTGGGGAAAAATAAACTGCCTTGCCAGGATTAATTCAGTGGATGGGATTATTTATTTTGAATCAAGTCTTACCGATAGCAATATTTCTATATGCTAACAGAGACAGGAAGCTAAAGCAAATGACAGTCTTATGGATACAAAATACTCTATACAGCCTGCTCATTGCCCTTTAAAGTAAAGCTAGGATAAAAAGATGCTGACTGAGAAAGCTGCTTTTGCATTACATATATTTTCAATACACTGTGGTAAAGTGGGAATAAAGGCACTAGGAAGGGCTAATTAATAGATGAAAGTTTACAATGGCCTAAATGCTAAAACACAAAGGTGAGATCTTTGCCTTTAGTGATGTAATTCTACGCAACTATCATCAGTATGGCAATATCATGAGTCCATTACCCGTATCAACCATGCTTGTCTGTCATATACCAGACAGAAGACATGACACTCTACTGGAGTACTCTCAATACAGTCCCCAGGAGTCAAGACCAATGAGAAGGGATCTAATAATACTAGCAAGTCACATCACATTAAAAATCCTCAAAGATTTTGATTGCACATTACTACATTACACAATACTACTCTTGAGCTCCAGAATATTTGACCCAGCATAATGTGCTTTTATAGCAGAAATCTTTGAACAGATCATTAGTAAAAATGACAGTACCTGAATAAAAACTGAGTTGACACATAAACTAAAGGAATATTTTAGCCCAAGGAGCATTTAATAATATATTAACCCACCTTTTCCACTAAACTGCCAGCAAAACCCTTTGCTGGAACAGCCATACAAGGTAACAATTGCTGAAGAAAATGCAGAAATCCACGCCTTTGAAAGGCACAATAAAGAATTTGCTTCCGTTTGGTTAAGAAAAAAAAAAACCTTGTACAAATTATGTCAAAGAATTATGTCAAATCAGAAGCAGAACTGATTTACTCCTTTGAAAAGGAAGACAATTGTCATTCCTCACATGACTAGAATTCCAGCTTCCAGGGCTGAAGAAAAAAAAAAAAATCAATCAACAGAGATCATCCAGTAGATCTTAGCTAATTTAGATAGCCATAAGCTCTGGGTAACTTGCAGTTTCTCATATTAATCAGTTAATTGACCACGTATAAGATTTCCTTAACTATATGAAGCACGTAAAAACAAGTTCATTTCCATTCCTTTTGGATTCCATCCATGTATCTGTAATGTTACTCTCCCTATAGATCAGCTCCCATGGACAGTTCTGTCCACCAGTTAATAATTTCCAGTACCTGTCGTTTGTTTGATTCATGAAACACAGACATGGGCCATGTGCAGAAGCGGTTCATATTCAGCCTCAGTACTTAAATACGATTTACTGATCCCAACATAAACGGAGGAGGGGGGCGGGGTGGCACAGGCAGCTACGCACTATGCAATTCCACCGCAATGCCGATCGCTATGTAGCGGTGCACGTAAGGAAGATGCTGCACTTCGCTTTAGGCAACTTACAGCGCAATTTTGTACGTGCACACCTCGGAAGTTGTCAAATAGAAGTAGTGGGACGAGTACAAGCTGCGAATACAAAAGCACAGGAATCGACAAGCCATCGTGTCTGTTTTAGCACTCACACAACGATGTAAATGCGGGAAAAGTACGGGACGATGCTTTCCTTACATAGTGACGTTAAAGCCACATTTTAAACAAATCAACATACCAAACCATAGCAAATAGCATTCAATAGATTTATGATAGTTTTTCCTGCTTTTTACGTATTCGTTCTGATTAATTGCGGTCAATTCACCATCTGCGCTGACTGGACAAAAAGGTGCATAGCGTAAATGTTGGTATAGAGGTATTAAAATGACTATTTATAAGCTATGTCCTTAAATCACACTTACACCCCACGTAGGCAATACCGCAGCGAGTTTACAGAGTTCCTTCAATGCAGAAATCGTTCCTTTTAAGCCTGAATGAAACAGCAGGGAGAAACGGGACCCACGTATCTAATGATGCTCATCACCATTCCGCAGCATCTGGATGCCTACTATCCTACAATCACAAACATTCCGAGCAATGGACCAGTTTGGTTATTTCTTATTTAACGCACTCACCAGTCAGTGGGAGATGTCTCATTAATAACATCCTGATAGGCTGTGAGAAGTTCCAGTCTATTTTTACTTAGGTTCACAGCCATCCCTGCGATCATCCAGGCCGGCGAACAGCTGTGATGAGATGAGGATGGCGCTACAGAGAGAGGAGGAGACTGCGAGCGGCTGGACTGGGAAAGATGCTGATATTAGAGCGAAACAAAGAGGATGCCGTTCTCCAGGCTAACCTAGCGGGCTCCCTGGTCCTAGCGCTAAGAATGGCTCCCACTGATACCTGCGGGGTCCCAGTGCTTATTTAAATTATATATATATGTGTGTGTGTGTGTGTGTGTGTGTGTGTGTAACTCACCCGTTTAATTGATCCAGTTACAAAATAAAATTAAAAATTAATCAACCTAAATATATTTGCACTCAGTTTTCCCCACTGTCGGTTTATGTTATTGATATAAAAACAATGACCAAATCACACTGCTCAAAATGTGTGAATCTTGAGGTGGAACCTCGCATATCTTTCAATAAAAATGGTTATGGATTACAGCTTGAGGCCTGTTAAATGAACCGCATAATAAACGGAATTATGAATTCTGTCATTCATGGTAGTTAGACAATCTCTGCTTAAGCATATCTGTTGGCTCTAAGTTATACTTTCTCGATTTATTTGAAACCTGAATTTGAATACAACATGAGTTTCTGTTAACTTGACACTATGCCTGTAAAGGTGTTAACTACTCATTTGACCTTCAGCAAATTCAGAAGGAAAATATCACTTTTATAGGCAATGTGATTAATTTTCACAGAAATTCTTGCTTTTCAGGTTAAGTAACCTCAGGTTAACCTTTCCCGAGGTTACACGGCACAGCACTTCCTGGGACATGAATGTGTATCCCTTGGTCACAAGGGCATTTCAAGCTCCTTAATAAGTAAGCTATGGCTTTTAGTAAATATCTACCAGTTAACATGGTTAATACAAAACGCAAGTAAATTCTCCAGCCCGGTAATGTGAACTGTTCAAAAAAGTTTCAATACAACTATTCCGTCTTCTCTGGTGCCAAATCCATCAACCCAAGGAAAACAAGCATATTAGAAGAGTTAATACACTAGAGCTGAATGTGTATTGTCCTGAAATGGGGGGTTACTTCAGAAAGTAGCCAGCTACTGGGGGAGGAAAAGAGAGAATTAAAAAAAAATAAAGGACTTGGGCAAACAAAGCTGAAGACAACATAACGAGCAAAAAGAAAAAATAAAATTTCTCCATGCACGTACTACCTAAAAGATGGTACAGAAACACACATTCGAATGACTTGTACGTGAATGAGCGTTTAACATACTTTTAGACACTGGTTTTAAAAAGCACTGCAACAGACCTCTCCGAAATCTGCCACTTTTAGGTCTACCTCAAGCTCTCCATGAGACTGAGCTCCTGAATATGCAGGGACATAAAGGTTCCATAAGGGGGGGAAGCAAGACCCAGGTTACCTGACCATAAGTGTAAAAAAACAAATTCAAGGTTATTAGGTGAAATTTAATGTGGACATCATTAAATGCACCCCGGGCAAAAAAACGTGCGCAACAAACAAGCCCAGCAACACACCAACCGGGAAGCAGTGTCTTACAAAGAATTATAAGCAGGGACGCAGAAGCTAAGCTGTGTGTGTGTGTGTACACATATATGATTTGACAACCAGAGAGGTTCTGCATTTTCACTAGCAAATCTTTCATGTCTTTTTCCTACCAACCCCTCCTCCGCCATGTAGGTTTACAATACTGCTGTTTCGAGCGAGAGCTGGAATGTGCTCACTTCCTCTCCCATGTCATTGTTTAGACTGGAGGTCAGAGCCAGCTCTGGAACCCTTCCAACAAGCCAGGTCCAGGGAGCACGCTAAAGCTTCCATCTCGTTTACGTGTACGGATGCCTGCAACAGCGGCAGATTAAAATAAGTGACCTCTTCGTGTGTATGTCGATAGACTAGTATGTCCATTAAATTGTTTTGCACGCTGCTTATGCAGTCTGGCTATTTCGCAACAGATTTAATTTTTATGGTATGATTTTTTTCATGAGCCTTTGAGTATTTATAACATATTAACATAACTTCAATCATATTGCAATACCTAGATAACTACAGAATACAAAGATTTGCTATGATGTTAAAATGTACAATATGGCCACATTCAAAACTTGTGCACAAGATCTATACAAATACCTGAACCATGGGTAATATTCTTGAAATCATCCGAGCCTGTGATACGAGTTGAATGAAGTAACTGAACACAATCTAAAATGTAAACGAGGCATTTCAGAGCTGTGAAAATGGTGTAGGTGACAGAAAAGGAGAAATGGAGTGCTAAACCTTGACAGAGAGATTGCAGAAGCTAATCAGATTTAAAGTGATACATACTTTTAAAACTAAAGTGCATCATATCTGGCATTCCAGACTTGGGGGAAAAAGCCTACATGAAGTCTAAAGTTAATCACACAGAGAGGAAGTAGCACACTGATGCAATGATTAACAAAATGTTACTTCTCCTGACATCTAGTGGTGAAAAATAATTATTTTGGTTCACTTGTAAGGTGTTACCTGGATTCCAGAATTACTGCAGCAAAGCGTGGGACACGTGTGTAAAACGTGCAGCATTGAAACAAGCCTAAATTAGATTTATAATGAATATTGACATTCACATTCTCATAAGTGAAGCTCAGAGGTCTCATTTTACATTGTAACAGCACACAGTAATTTGTAGGAACTTAGAACGATTTATGTAAGATCCACAGATTTGAGCATAGAACTCAGGTAGAATGAAGCAAATGTGTAGGTTCTTGAAAGAGAAACTAACCACTGAGGAAAATGTCAAAAAACTAGGGTTACAAAAAATGCACGACGTTCTTTTCCCCTAAATATCAGGCCTAGGAAAGGTGACAACCACTTCAGGGGGAAAAACTATCAGAACATTAACTGTGACCATTCCTTTATTGTATTAAAACCTGAAAGATTTAAAAGACCTAACAGTCAAAAAAACTCAAGTGCACAAATAATTGCACATGTGGATTCAAAAATCTAAATTACTTTGCGTATATTAAAATAAATATTTTTGTATTTAACAAAAGCACTCTGATGCAAAAATTACAATCCAGTTCTGAATAAAAGTAGGCACTCCAGTGAAGAAATGACCAAAAAAGCAAAAGTGTTATCCATCCATCCATCCAAAGGCTTATATTCTGGTTAGGGAAGCAAAGGGCACCCTGAATGGAATGCCAGTCCATCATGGGGCACATATTATGTATATGCACACACACACCTAAATCAACAGTACAGGCAATTTAAAGATGCCAATCAGCCCGATTACATAGATTGCAGGGGGAAACCAGTACCCAGAGAAATACCACGTGACATAAGAACATTCAAAACACTCATACAGAGAACAGAGGTGGGATTCAACCACCACCCCCCAACCTGGTGATGATAAACAGCAGCAGCACCTGGAGGGCAATGCATCTTCATATAGGACAACTCACAACACTACATTTCTGAGATGAGATTTAAGATCATGTGTCAGAGTGGCTACATAACAGCCACACTGTCGTCCATGTCACTGGGTTGAAGCCCACAAATGCAATTACTGTTCACATTAAACAATACTGGCATGTTCAAGTGGAAAGAGACCAGACAACCACATGTGCAAGGTAGAGCTAAATGCTGCTCAGAAATGAAAGTAAACTATCTACTTTTAGACAAAAACCCCTAGTCCCCAAAATTATACAAACTAATTCACTTGCTTCGAGAATAGCTATAAGAGGCATTGCCCATCTTCAAGGACCTTGGCCTTAGCTTTAGGACAGGTTCTTAGTATTTACAGATAATGCATTTCAAACTCGAGAAGGAATTGTTAAACCAAAACGATAAAATACAGCAGTTGAGCAATTTTCCCAGCATTCTTCATTAAACACTGGAATATACCACCTGAATAATATGACCATCTAGCATGAAGAGTACAGAGATTAGTACTACACGCTGAATGGAAAAAGTCAAATACTTAATTTGGCTTTTCAACATAAAGTCAAGGCAATCGCTCTACACTTAAGTCAAACCTAGAGGGTTCTTACTGTAACTTACTCTGACTATATCCATCAAGTTCACACTGGCATTAAATCACATTAATATACTTCATTGCACAGTAATATTTCTGAAAAAATAAAAATCTATCCATTGTCAATGTATGTTAGAAGCATGAGCCCATAAGAGTATCAGACTGTCTGAAAAGGAACAGTATTGTGACAAAGAAGCACTGTGAGGACCTCACTACCTCTGTGTAATTCCCCATCTTAGCAGATGCCACGGGACTGCAGACTATAAAGCCTACAGACAAGTGGAGTGGGACATCATCTCTGCTGCACTTGGATTCCTGAAGCAAGACTGAAGAAGCTGCAGGGTCAGAGTCCAGCCACGACGGCCTGCTCCTTCAGCCTCGTCATTATCTTGGTCCGCTTGCTTGTGGGTGCACACTCCCTGCGTATCCCCTCATCATTAGCCTCCATCTCTACCTGAGCAGATTCACAGGAATTTGAGCGGTTTCCCAAGGTTCGATCCTCAGTACCTGCAGCAAGCAGAGAATGGTGGACATCTGCTTTAGCAGAGACCTGACCACAAGTGGCACTCGCTTTCTGAGTGGCATAACCATGAAGGGACCCCTTGGGCTGCCAGCCCGAGCTGAGGTCTGCCGGCCCCTCCTGGGGTGAGGCCAGCACACAGCAGCTGTTGCCATTCTGAGCAAGGCTAGAATCTTTTCCAGACTCTCGTTTGAAGTTCACATCAGCCTTGCAAGGTGAATTATCTGCGAGTTGGCGTGCTTCAATGGCCGCCACCCCAAGGTCACTGGCAGGTCTCTTGGAAGCCGAGTGAATGCTGAGGTTAAGGGGACATGTCTGCTCCTGCAAGCCAGAGTGGAGACCAGCAGGCTGGCAGGCCTTGCTTAGGTCTTGTGCGAGGGCTTCTGACAATTTCTTCCCAAATGAGCTGAGCTGTGAAGACCCTGGAGGAGTACGCATCAGATGCCGCACTTGCAGGCTGCAGTCAATGTCCAAGGGGAGGACCTTCAGTGGTTTGGGAAGCTTGCAGAAGCTGTCCAGGCTTACACAATCTACATGACACTTTTGGGTGGTGTCACTGCCCAGAGGCCCCGAGTGCCTCTCCCACTTGAGATCGTTCTGATTGTCACCAGCCATATCTGTGAGCTGAAGGAGTGGTAGGACAGTGGCTTCCTGATGGACTGGGGCAGCTGTGAAGCTTAGACCCAAGCGAGTCCTGAGGTGCTCAAGGGGAGACACATCTTTTGACAGGCCAACGTCAGCAGGAGGCAAGTAAGGGGAGGGTAGCACTGAAGGATCTCGCCGATTCTCAGGTTCCATTTTGACTCCCTGTTCCACTGCCGTCAGTGTTAACAGAGGGGATGGGGCAAGGCCTTGCATCATTGGGGAATCCTGGGGAGTGAAGCCCTGCACCACCCTCGAACCCGAGCCGATTTTCAGATCTACTGTGGAGATGCCTTTGACCTCAGGAACCTCTCCGACAGATGAGCGGGTCTCATCTGCCTTCAGGGCCCGGTCCTTCTGAGGGGAGGCTTTAACCACAGCCTTGGCATGCCTCTTGCCCCTAGGTCGCCCTCTTCTCTGCACAGCAGTGCTCTTCAGTTTCACTTCAGCTTCCTGTCAGGGCAGGAGAACACAATCCACATGTGAGCAACCTACCCATTACTCACACTAAGTTTTTTAGCATTTAGCTTCACCTTTTCACTTCCAGTAGCACCTGGGTGCTCGGCTGACAATGTGCTACTCACTGACACACACCAACACTGAACTGGAAAGACAGTTTCTCCCTATGGCTTGCAAGGCCAACATCCGAATAGAAGAACTCTGCGTGACCAATGTCAGTATTATGTTGCTCAGTGTGCCAGAATAAAAAAAAAAAAAAAAAAATCTGCACCCATGTACAAGATTAATGAAGCCAAAAACGGCTCCTGCTAGCCTTTATGGACAAATCAAAAGGCTAATTTGCATACTGTACTGCTAGATCGGTGCAATGAGGACATAATGAAAAGACACAAGATAATAAAAGAAAAGCGGACTTGCCTCTTCAATCAACACCAACACATTTTCCTTTGCGATTAAAGACAACTGCAGTGATGGTTAATTCTTTAAACTATGCCAGTACCAATACAATTTAAAAAAAAAAACAAAACAAGTTTAAGGACAAATATTAAATCATGTCATGAGAGTTGATAGCTTTTTTTGTTCCATTTTGCTGCTCATTCTGGATACCAACATTTCCAGCATATGACTTTTTACTGAGATGCAGTGCAGTCAAAATGAAGAACCAAGCATTCATATCACTTTCTGTGGCTAGTATCGTCATTTTCCTTGGATGGAAGGTGAATTAATTTAACTATTAAACGCATGCGAGTTTCACCAACCATCATTACACACCTTGGGTCACAGTCGACCTGCCACAAACCCAATGCAAAAAAATTTAACTATCTGAAATCTGCCAAGACATTTTATTATAACATTTTGGTTACTCTTCCTCAGTACAAAAGGTAGTTTATCGAACTCCAGTACTTCAGCTGAGGGAGCGTTTCACTATACGACTTTTCAAATCTTATAAGAGAAAAAGACTGGTTTACGCTGATCTGATCTGTGTGGATTTTTGATATGCTTGGAGAGCTCACACTACACAACTAGAGGTATGAACTTAAGGTTTAACGCAATATCTTCACCAGCATTCATCACAGTACATTCTAAATATTCTACTTGGTTTCTGTACCAAAATAAGCCTTAAAAGTTCATTTCTGTCTGACGGGCACTATTAATAAATTATGGGCATTGTCACAGGTCTTTAAAGCGATTTAAAAACTCGACGTCTCGTTCTATCAGCATTCAGCCCACGGCAGGCTGGACAACCACTACCTTACGAAATCACTCACCTTCTTGGCCTGTGCCCTGGCTCGCACCCCTTTCCCCTGTGCCGCATCCACTCTCAAGCTGGCTGCTGAGGATACGCGAGGGTTGCTCAGCTCGAACCGTTCTACTTTTGTCTGCTGCTCATAAGGCAAGATCAGCCTGGGAGGGCAAAAATCAAGAAAGCTTTTTTCCCCTCCCAAATCAGAGAGAACATCAAGCTGAATGCACTGCTATCTGTACTGGCCCTCCAACCACTTTAAGCTGAAGATCCCAGGCTTACCTTTCATAGTGTCTCCTGGTACAGGTGGCTGCACTCGTGCTACCTGGATTTCCACCCAGCTCGTTGTACACTTTTTTCCACAGTCGTTGTGATGTCACCTGTGCCAGAAAACAGAACATTATTAACATGGGAACATCATGTATGGCAACAGACATGTGCACCAGCGCAAAGGCTTTCACAATCTACACATTCAAAAACTTTAAAACACACTTGAAAGAAATAATCATGAAATGAAAGAACAATCATGAAAATTTATCGAAGACCATAAGTTGTACAAGTAAGTGGCACATAATTTTAAGGCCATTACTCACCATGTCATAACCACCCAGCTTTCTGACAACGGAGAATAAAAGAAAGAGATCAACTGTGGACAAAGATTTTGAAAATTTAAATGTCAGCGAATTATTTTAAAACAAAACATTTCATAAAACCATGATTAGAAAACAATTACAGATAAATAAAAATGAATGGGTTCCACGGTTTTGCTGCTGGTTTCCCATTAGGAGGAGTTCTTTTAACAGAAGACACTAAGTGAACTGAAGTGGCTTAACAGAAGTTTAGAAATTACTCTTTGGAAAAGTGCGAAATTGCAACAGAAGAAACAACTGATGTAACTATGAATGTGACCATTATGATTAAAAAGCCAATCAGATGGAACAGGGAACACCACTGTGCCAAAATGAGCACTGAGGGAGGTGAGAAATCTACAGAAGTTTATTAGGGTCACTGATTTAAAAAAAAAAAAAAAGTTGATTTTAAACATCAACATGAGGGACATTCAGGAATGGGTGAAGTTATACTTTAGTATTGGTTTCACAAACAAATATTTAATCTCCAGCACCAGATAATCATTTGGTATTATAACATCAAAGAATGCGAAGAAACTTTTTATTTAGAAGGGAGTACAACTCAGGCTGGCAGAAAATTACCACTTTTGTTGAAAGGGGAACCGTGGGCAGCGACGGTCTACAAGGTTATGGAAAGGAATTTAGGAGGTGTAGCAGTAGGAAAGTAGAAATAAAACCCAGCCAGGGTCATATTTTCATATTACCAAGTAACCAAAATGCAAACCAGGTTAACAGGTTACCTGGTAGCTATGCCAAAATGACAGAATCCACGTGGTATTTACTATAGGTCTACACATAAAGTCAGGAGAAGGTTATTAAACTAATAAAGGTAGACCTTAATTTTGTGTGGACTGATGCTACATGCCAGCCTGAAAGCAATTCTGTCAGCGCACCTCTCCTGACAGCCCGCCTGATAACATTGAATTTATCCTCCCCAAGTTCCAGCCTCCAGACTCACCCTTTTTGAAGCCTAGCTTGGGAACTTTGCTGATGGGGGAGCCTCTTCGTTCCATGAAGACGTAGAGCCGGTCCAGGAAGTGTTGCTCCTCAGGGTGGGGGAGGAAGCCTTGCTCACCCTGGATCTCAAAACCACCCATCACATTCTCCTAAAGGATGGAGGGAATGACCAACACTGAGCACAGCTTTCCCAAGTACAAAGACGGTTCAAAACAATTAGTGTTTCAGCAACGTTAATTGGGCAACAGTAAGGCACCATTAGACTTGCCCAATAACCTCATCAAGTAAGAAGCATTTTTAATTGCCTAGTAAATCCCCTTGAGGACCATTACCATAACATAAACACGTTTCCCCTGGGTTATGTTGAATCAGACCAGTTCAAGGAGGCTTTAAAAAAAAAAAACTCTCCTGGGATGTGAGGAGAAAATGCCACGAGAGACTCGACCTCTCCAATAGCTCTTTACTGGGAGTGAATTATCAGCAGTACTACGGCATAGTCACTCTTTGGAGATACCGCCTTTTGGCTGCATAATAACTAGGGATTTTTTTTTTTGTGCCCTGTAGAGATTGTCTCTGGGTCTCTGAGGAGACAGCAAGGCCAGACTCACCCTCCTCCTGTCTACCCAGGAACCAGAATGACTGTAGCACGCTGCCACCTCCTTTCCATCCAGGTTTTTTCTTTTGCGAGGACGTCCCTTCAGACTGAGAGACAGAAACCCTAAATAGTTTGAGAAGAAAAAGTTTAGAAGTTTCATTCAATATTACTAAAGGGTGATGGTCTGAAGGGAAGCATATTAAGCAAGAGCGAAAAAGTAAAACAGAAAGCACTGATTTCAACAAGTGACTTTTCCCAATTTGACTTCTTCCTCAATAAGAGTTAAAGCTTAAGATAACCCACAGGCTGCACTAGTAAATTTTAAACTTATTTGTATCAGCCAACAAATTTGCAGAAGTTTTTTAAGATGGCTACTGATGTGTAAACTAAAAATCAGGGACTGACAACAGGACCTGAGTGTGGAAAAGCCAGAGCGGCACTAAAGGGAGCGAGGTTGGCTGTGTCCAATACAGAGCCCCATAAACAGCCATTTCCTACATTCAAGAAGAACAACAGCTCAACAGAAACCATCTCACAAACCAAGCAAAGCAAAAATCTATGCAACACGAAGAGGCTATGATCAAATTAAATCTCTTCCTTGCAAACATGTCCAAACGGATGCTAAAGATTAAAAGTGCGACTGGCAGTTGTTTTTAACAATTAATATTGCTCTATTTCAGGTTATGGAAGGAGTATGGAATTCACCATAGAGCACATACACACACACATAAGCAATATGGACAATTTCATTTTAAAGAACTTTTTTAACAATATGAAAATACAATGTCCAAGTGTCTTCAAGCCACCTTGATGCATCCAGATGTTGGCATTGCTTTCCAGGCCAGGGTGGTTAAAGGTGTCCCGGCAGTAGAAAACCCGGGTGTTGTGGTGTCCCAAGTACATTCCCCCAAGGGCCAGGAGATGTGGATTCTGCAAGACGGCGGAGCCCCCTGATTCCTGGACACGCCTCCGCAGAGACCGGAATCGGCAGTACTGGGGGTAGCTCAAAACCCTCACGCCCCAACGGTCCAGAGAAGACCAAACTGTGGAGAAAAAAAAAAAAAAAAACAAATATTCAGGCCTTCATCAGTACTGAGTCAGACTGGCATCTGAAACTCATGTGCATAAAGCCATTGTCTCAGTCTCACTCATCCCACTATCCATCCACACCAGAGGACAGAATTGTCTTTCTCTGCGGCCATCCCCTTACAACCTCTGCCTTCCTGGCTGTTCTTCTTCCAGCGGGGTGATTCTGGACAAGTCCATTTCACCAGGTCCTCTAAACGGATCACTATCTTCTTTGAGACTGCCAGAACCTCATCCTACACAAGACAGACAAGCTAATGAAAGCCATTCTCTCAGCACAACCATGACACAGGCCTTGGGAATTATAACATGCTTCTTGTTTTCTCACTGAGATTATTATTGTTATTATACATTTCTAATGCAGCTTCATCCCGGGTTTAAAAATACAATTAATGTACCCAACAAGAAGCCCAACTAGACACTAGGAAAGATGACTGATATCACAGTCAGACCAAAACATTGACAGAAGATGCATTTGCCAGTTTTTACAGCAATAATCTAACCTCTCTTGGATTGTTCAATTTACATCAATGCAAAAATTATGATGTACAGTACATCACAAGATATTTTCAACTTTCAGCAACTAAAGAATAGCTTCACCCATAGATCTGGGCTGAAGCACAAATTAGCATAAGAAAAGATGCAACCCCGACCCCCACCGCCCGCACCACAAAAAAAGCAAAGAAAAGAACCACAAAAACAAAAAAAAAAAACAAAAAAAAATAACAACAAAAAAAAATAAAAAAATAAAAAAACAAAAACA